>JARQOC010000008.1:66617940-66668635 GCA_033576535.1 Allobates femoralis
CCCACCCCACCTGGAGACTTTCTATATGGAGGGGAGATGCAGGCATATACCTCCCCCACCCAGGCAAGACCTTTACCCAAGATGTTTCCCGCCCTATGTATGTGGGTGGCTTGTGTGTGTGTGTGTCTGTATGTCTGTGTGTGTGTGTCTGTATGTCTGTATGTGTGTGTCTGTATGTCTGTATGTGTGTGGCTTGTGTCTGTGTGTGTGGCTTGTGTCTGTGTGTGTGTGGCTTGTCTCTGTGTGTGTGGCTTGTGGCTTGTCTCTGTGTGTGTGGCTTGTGGCTTGTCTCTGTGTGTGTGGCTTGTGGCTTGTTGGCTTGTCTCTGTGTGTGTGGCTTGTCTCTGTGTGTGTGGCTTGTCTCTGTGTGTGTGGCTTGTCTCTTGTGTGTGTGGCTTGTCTCTGTGTGTGTGGCTTGTCTCTGTGTGTGTGGCTTGTCTCTGTGTGTGTGGCTTGTCTCTGTGTGTGTGGCTTGTCTCTGTGTGTGTGGCTTGTCTCTGTGTGTGTGGCTTGTCTCTGTGTGTGTGTGGCTTGTCTCTGTGTGTGTGGCTTGTCTCTGTGTGTGTGGCTTGTCTCTGTGTGTGTGGCTTGTCTCTGTGTGTGCGCTTGTGGCTTGTCTCTGTGTGTGCGGCTTGTGGCTTGTCTCTGTGTGTGCGGCTTGTGGCTTGTCTCTGTGTGTGCGGCTTGTGGCTTGTCTCTGTGTGTGCGGCTTGTGGCTTGTCTCTGTGTGTGTGGCTTGTGGCTTGTCTCTGTGTGTGTGTGGCTTGTGTCTGTGTGTGGCTTGTTCTCTGTGTGTGTGGCTTGTGGGCTTGTCTCTGTGTGTGTGGCTTGTGGCTTGTCTCTGTGTGTGTGTGGCTTGTGTCTGTGTGTGGCTTGTCTCTGTGTGTGTGGCTTGTGGCTTGTCTCTGTGTGTGTGGCTTGTCTCTGTGTGTGTGGCTTGTCTCTGTGTGTGTGGCTTGTCTCTGTGTGTGTGGCTTGTCTCTGTGTGTGTGGCTTGTCTCTGTGTGTGTGGCTTGTCTCTGTGTGTGTGGCTTGTGGCTTGTCTCTGTGTGTGTGGCTTGTGGCTTGTCTCTGTGTGTGTGGCTTGTCTCTGTGTGTGTGGCTTGTCTCTGTGTGTGTGGCTTGTGGCTTGTCTCTGTGTGTGCGGCTTGTGGCTTGTCTCTGTGTGTGTGGCTTGTGGCTTGTCTCTGTGTGTGTGTGGCTTGTGTCTGTGTGTGGCTTGTCTCTGTGTGTGTGGCTTGTGGCTTGTCTCTGTGTGTGTGGCTTGTGGCTTGTCTCTGTGTGTGTGTGGCTTGTGTCTGTGTGTGGCTTGTCTCTGTGTGTGTGGCTTGTGGCTTGTCTCTGTGTGTGTGGCTTGTGGCTTGTCTCTGTGTGTGTGGCTTGTCTCTGTGTGTGTGGCTTGTCTCTGTGTGTGTGGCTTGTCTCTGTGTGTGTGGCTTGTCTCTGTGTGTGTGGCTTGTGGCTTGTCTCTGTGTGTGTGGCTTGTGGCTTGTCTCTGTGTGTGTGGCTTGTGGCTTGTCTCTGTGTGTGTGGCTTGTCTCTGTGTGTGTGGCTTGTGGCTTGTCTCTGTGTGTGTGGCTTGTGGCTTGTCTGTGTGTGTGGCTTGTGTGTGTGGCATGTGTCTCTGTGTCTGTGGCTTGTGTCTGTGTGTGGCATTTGTCTGTGTGTTGCTTGTGTGTCTGTGTGTGCGTGGCTTGTGTGTTTTGATTGTGTGTGTGGATTGTGTGTGGCTTGTGTCTGTATGTTTAGCTTGTGGCGGTGTGTGGCTTGTGTCTGTGTCGCTTGTGTCTCTCTGTGTGTGTGTGGCTTGTGTCTCTCTCTGTGTGTGTGGCTTGTCTCTGTGTCTGTGCGTGGCTTATGTGTGGATTGTGTGTGTGTGGCTTGTCTCTGTGTGTGTGGCTTGTGCCTGTGGATTGTGTGTATGTGGCTTGTGTGGCTTGTGTCTGTGTGTGGGTTTGTGTCTGTGTGTGGCATGTGTATGTGGCTTGTGTCTATGTGTGTAGCTTGTGGCTTGCCTGTGTGTGGATTTTGTCTGTCTGTGTGTATATGTGGCTTGTGTCTCTGTGTGTGTTTGGCTTTTGTTTGTGTATATGTGTGTGGCTTGTGTCTCTGTGTAAAAAAACATGTATGATGTGTATGTAATGAGCACATGTTGTCCAGTATAGGTTCACTTTAAAGGGCATCAGCGTTCCTTCTATTGTTTCCTCCTCTTTTTGAAACTCCCGTCTCCTGTGGTACTCTGACGCGCCGGCCAGAACGTCATATCCGGTCCTGTGCATTGTGGGGGCTTATGACATGTACGAGCAGCTTCAATATGTGCACTGGGAATGCGCCGGAGCCCGGCCGAACATGTGATCAGCTCCCACAATGCACCAGTCCGGATATGACGTTCCGGCTGGTGTGACAGAGTACCATAGTAGGCGGTAACAACCATGGCTTGCCCCCCCTAGTTTTGATCCTGGGTACGCCCATGCTATGTGCCAAATATGTATTATAAGTATCATTATTTGATAAAATTCTACTTCTAACTCTAAAGTTTAATTTAAAGTGACAGTGCATTTTTATGATGTGGATATTTTAGCCATTTATTTTTTATTGCTATATATCCTAATCTTTTGCCTCACAAATTCATGTACTAAAGCTTTCCACACTATGTATTCCATACCCGAGTTTTCTTATTATGTGGATTGCCATATGCAAATTACACTGTGGCTATTCGTGCTTACATTGGGTAACCTGTTTAAAGTGCATCCCAGCCTGGGTTGTAGCACTCCCCTGTCAGTACAGTGTTCAGGGAGATCTCTCTCAATTCACACTACCTGCCCAAGGTAAAAACAGGAATTTCCCATCCATTAACCATTTTTCAGCCATTAGTGTTGGTTTATAACCATTTATTTATTGCTGAGGCAAAAAGAAAAGAATAGAAACCTTTATTTCAAGCAATTATTTTTTATTTTATTTTCCATGATTATTTATTTTTTATATATAAAGTGCATTATAGGTGCTTCATCAGTGCTTTGATTAATAAGTGCATAAATAGTGCAGATATATTATTAGTTGTTTAAAAGAAATCAATTATTATGTTTATAAAAGAAAAACATTTTTCCTTTGTGTAAAAGGAAGGGAATGTCTTTCTTTAAATTAAGTTACGCTTGGTCTGTGTAGTTTGTCCTTGAATATGTCAAAATAGCGGGCACCCGATATGCAAGTGTTCCATCTTCCATAAAATCCTCCTATATAATAGGAAAAAGGAAGATAAATAAATAAATGAAAATAATTATTAAAATCAATAATTATAAGAAACCATGAATCAAGTCGTTACACAGTATATCATAACTACAGTGCTATATTATATTCAGTGATAGTGCATTAAAGTGACTAAAACAACACAAATACTTGAATAAGAACCAATCTTTAAAGGGCTGTATGTAATTTAAAATCTACGTTGAGTCCCTCTGGTTTTAGAGTAAGATAGAATTACCCACCACCGTTACACGATACGAAAAAAGATTATGAATTTACCAGTGTCGAAACATTTTGCGGAGGCAAACCATAAGGAGAAGGATTTAAAATTTAGGCTAATAGATACTGTGCCAATGCCCAGAAGAGGTGGAGATAGAGTTGGCCTATTGAAAACCAAAGAATTGGAGTGGATCCATAGGTTGCAAACTCTAAAACCAGAGGGACTCAACGTAGATTTTAAATTACATACAGCCCTTTAAAGAAGCGGCCATTGCGAGTCTCTCGCCCCGGCGACGACCGACGAAAGCCGAGACCCGTGGCCGAAAATAGAACTATGGGCCCGGCTATACTTCGCTTGAAAGACCGCTATTATTCTCTATGGAAAGTGAGGCGCTATTCTGATTGGTCGCTATGTGCTGCCGGCGACCAATCAGAATAGCGCCTCACTTCCCATAGAGATAGAATGGACGAAAAATCGTCCATTCTATCTCTATGGGAAGTGAGGCGCTATTCTGATTGGTCGCTGTGTGCTGGCGGCGACCAATCAGAATAGCGCCTCACTTCCCATAGAGACAGAATGGACGAAAAATCGTCCATTCTATCTCTATGGGAAGTGAGGCGCTATTCTGATTGGTCGCCGGCAGCACACAGCGACCAATCAGAATAGCGCCTCACTTCCCATAGAGATAGAATGGATGAAAAGTCGTCCATTATATGTCTATGGGAAGTGAGGCGCTATTCTGGTTGGTCGCTGTGTGCTGCCGGCGACCAATCAGAAAAGCGCCTCACTTTAAGCGGTAAATTTGAAACTCAAAGTCGTCCATTATATGTCTATGGGAAGTGAGGTGCTATTCTGATTGGTCGCCGTCAGCACACAGCGACCAATCAGAAGAGCGCCTCACTTCCCATAGAGATATAATGGACGAAAAATCGTCCATTATATCTCTATGGGAAGTGAGGCGCTATTCTGATTGGTCGCTGTGTGCTGGCGGCGACCAATCAGAAAAGCGCCTCACTTTAAGCGGTAAATTTGAAACTCAAAGTCGTCCATTATATGTCTATGGGAAGTGAGGTGCTATTCTGATTGGTCGCCGTCAGCACACAGCGACCAATCAGAAGAGCGCCTCACTTCCCATAGAGATATAATGGACGAAAAATCGTCCATTATGTCTCTATGGGAAGTGAGGCGCCATTCTGATTGGTCGCTGTGTGCTGGCGGTGACCAATCAGAAAAGCGCCTCACTTTAAGCGGTAAATTTGAAACTCAAAGTCGTCCATTATATGTCTATGGGAAGTGAGGCGCTATTCTGATTGGTCGCCGTCACCACACAGCGACCAATCAGAGTAGCGCCTCACTTCCCATAGAGATATAATGGACGAAAAATCGTCCATTATATGTCTATGGGAAGTGAGGCGCTATTCTGATTGGTCGCCGCCAGCACACAGCGACCAATCAGAAAAGCGCCTCACATTAAGCGGTAAATTTGAAATTCAAAGTCGTCCATTATATGTCTATGGGAAGTGAGGCGCTATTCTGATTGGTCGCCGTCAGCACACAGCGACCAATTAGAAGAGGGCCTCACTTCCCATAGAGATACATAGCGGTGTTTCGGCTAATTTATGGGCGGGCCCCTGGTTCTATTTTCAGCCACGGGGCTCGGCTCTGGTCGGTCGTTCCACGGGGCCGGAGACTCGCAATGGCCTCTTCGCGGCGATTGCTCGCGCATCAGCAACGGCTCGCAATGATTGCAAGCCATTGCTAAGGCGCGAGCAATGGCCGCGAAGCGAGTCTCCGGCCCCGTGGAACGACCGATCAGAGCCGAGCCCCGTGCCCGAAAATAGAACCAGGGGCCCGGCCATAAATTCGCCGAAACACCACTATGTATCTCTATGGGAAGTGAGGCGCTATTCTGATTGGTCGCCGGCAGGACACAGCGACCAATCAGAATAACGCCTCACTTCCCATAGAGAATAATAGCGGTGCTTCATCGAATTTATGGCCGGGCCCCTGGTTCTATTTTAGGCCACGGGGCTCGGCTGTGGTCGGTGGTTCTACGGGGGCGGAGACTCGCAATGGCCGCTTCGCGGCCATTGCTCGCGCTCTGCCCGGGTCCCTGGTTCTATTTTCGGCCACGGGGCTCGGCTGTGGTCGGTTGTTGGACTGGGCCGGAGACTCGCAATGGCCGCTTTGCGGCCATTGCTCGCGCCGGCCAACGGCTCGCAATGGCCGCTACGCGCCTCACTTCCCATAGAGAAAATGACGGAAGTGCGCTACGGCAATTATATATCTATCTATCTTTCTATCTATCTATCTATTTCTATCTATCTATCTATGTATCTATTTCTATCTATCTATGTATCTATTTCTATCTATCTATCTATTTCTATCTATTTATCTATCTATCTATTTCTATCTATCTATGTATCTATTTCTTTCTATCTATCTATCTATGTATCTATTTCTATCTATCTATCTATCTATCTATCTATCTATTTCCATCTATCTATCTATCTATCTATCTATTTCTATCTATCTATCTATCTATCTATCTATCCATGTATCTATTTCTATCTATCTATCTATCTATCTATCTATCTATCTATGTATCTATCTATCTATCTATCTATTTCTATCTATCTATCTATCTATCTATCTATCTATCTATTTCTATCTATCTATTTCTATCTATCTATCTATCTATCTATCTATGTATCTATTTCTATCTATCTATCTATCTATCTATATCTATCTATATCTATATCTATATCTATATCTATCTATCTATATCTATCTATCTATCTATCTATCTATTTTTATCTATCTATCTATCTATCTATCTATGTATCTATTTCTTTCTATCTATCTATCTATATCTATATCTATCTATCTATCTATTTCTTTCTATCTATCTATCTATCTATCTATCTATTTCTATCTATCTATCTATCTATCTATCTATCTATCTATCTATCTTTCTATGTATCTATTTCCATCTATCTATCTATCTATTTCTATCTATCTATCTATCTATCTATCTATCTATCTATTTATCTATCTATCTATCTATCTATCTATCTATCTTTCTCCTTCGCCTCATTGGGGGACACAGACCGTGGGTGTTATGCTGCTGTCCACTAGGAGGTGACACTAGGCAGAATCTGCAAAAGAGTTAAGTGGCTCCTCCTCTGCAGTTATACACCCCTAGAGCAGGAAGTGCTTCTCCAGTTTTTGCTTAGTGTCGATAGGAGGCACACACAAATTTTATTGTCCTAAAATTTTTTCACTTTTTGATTTTTGATTTCAAGAAGAAGAAAAGTGGGTCTCTGACGAGACTCCCGGCATGGTCCCTCCTCGGCCCCCCACTGTTGGGGGCGCCTGGTTGAGGTCGACTTTTTCCCCCAACATGCCGCTCCCTCCTCGGCCCACCACTGTTGGGGGTGCCTGGTTGAGGTCGAGACGACGGCCCCCCCCTTCCCCAGCTCCCCACTGTTGGAGACCCTGGGTTGAAGTTGAGGTTACACAGCAGCCCGCTGATGGTGGACAGCAGCATCCCTCCCTAATCACCCCTTCGGGGCTTTTTAGGTTGAGACAGCGCAGGTAGGGCACTATCATGGTGCACTGGCGCAATCCACATACGGATTTCTGATGGACACAGGCCGCAGCACTTGGCATGTCTGCACTGCAGCTGCCGCAGCTCACTCCAGGAGCCTCAGCCTAGCTGAGAGTCTGAGGGATACCCCAGGGCCCCAGTTCTGCCTGCGGCCCCCTAATGGGGGATGCAATTCAGCTGAACCCTGGAATCTGAAAGACCCGGTTTCTTTGGGTTCTCCTAATGGGGGATACAATTCTGCTGCAGCATCTATGGCAGACAGGCACCCCAGGAGATCAGCCTTCGCTGCTTTCTCCTGATGGGGCAGGGGCCCATGCTGTTAGTAGGAGCACCAGTTTGCTGGGCTCCCTACAGAGCCAGCACAGTGTCTGGACTCCAGGAGACCCAGTTCCACTGGGTTCTCCTGATGGGGGCTGCCACTCTAGACCGCACTTCCAGGGGACCCAGTCCTATGGGTGCCCCTGATGGCGGGCTGCGCTGGGCAAGCGCTCATGTGGCCTCAGCCCCAGGGGTCCGGCCGGGTCCAGATCCGTTCCGGTCCCGGACCGGACATCCGCGCCGGCCTGCCGTCATTTGCGGCATCTGTTTTTACTTGAGGCCGCGGCTTCGGCCTAGCGCGAAGCCGCCGCCTCTTTTCCCACCCCTGGCCCGCCCCCGGATGATGCGGATGACACGGTCATCTTCAGACAGGGGGCAGAGCAGAGTGTGCAGGGCACGGAGTTTCTATTTCCCTGCACGCTCCGCCCCCCAGAGGACACATCATGGAGGGGGTGGCCTAGAGCTGCACAAGGGGCGGGACGGCTTCTCTGGCACGCATTTTGCCAGGCATCTTCCTCACCCCCCCCATGTCCTCCCCCCACAGATAATGGCGGCATACAGCGGCGGCCAGTATATGGAGGCCGACTGCATGAGCCATGGCCATTATGTGTAAGGAGGGCCACCTGCATCCAGCGGTGGCCATTGAGTGACTGAGGGCAGGAGTGGACCTGGGCTGTGAGGGATCAATAAAGCCCTCATGCGGAGCCAGGAGCACCTTTGCAGAGTGCTGGGGTAAAAAGAGTGCATACAAGCCCTAATACAGAGCTAGTAGCCCAGTAACATCAATAAAGACTCTCCTGCAGCCCCCACACAAGTAGTGGCGGACAGTGCGGTACATGAGGTGGCTCAGTGGGATACTGCGTGGATGAACTTATAGTTTTCACAAAGTGCACATGGGGCAGCGAAGCCAAGCAGGGCTCCCTCCCTGCTGCAGCCTCATACGTTTCCTCCCGGCTGCACATGATAACCAGAGGTTCATTGGTCCTATTCCCTACAGCAGCTTCACACGCTTCCTCCCTATCGCACATAGCAGAGGATCAGCGTGCTTCTCTCGCTGCAGCTCCGTACGGTACCGATAAGGCCACGGTCAGGAGGTTAGCATTTTCTCCTCCTGCTGCAGTGTTCGGGACCCACAGCATACCGCTGGGGCTCTCAGCAGCTATGAAATGAGAGCATAGCAAGAGGTCGCTACCATGTTGCTATCGGGCTCAGCAGTGCCTCTCCCCCGCTGCAGTCCTCAGGACACATGCCGTGCAGCTGGAGTCCAGCGTCAGGGAAAGCAGCGGCGCTTCCTCCTTGCTGCAACTCTCAGGGAACTACCTGCTGCAGTTCCCTAAGGAAAAGCTCGGCAACCATCGGGGGGCTAGAGTCTCAGAGAGAGCCCTGGTCTCCAGACGCCGTACATGGCCAGCCAACCGTAGGTGATCGAGGCAGGCCATCAAGCTCTTCTGGCAAAACTGCGGAATTGCTACGATCCACCTGGTCTAACAACCTCTCGGTTGAAGAGGCACCTGACTGTCTGGCTATCCAACTGACCAGATCAGTTTTTACAGTGTCAAGGCCTTCTCTTGCACCTGGATTCACTTCTGTCGAAGCTGTGCTAGCTTTCAAGAAATTAGTGATTTGACCACACTAAATAAATGTCTCGTCCGCCGATCCTACTCTGGCGGCCCAGACTGCTCCACTCGCTTCTATAACTTTCTACCTGATGCATGCAGCCCTACATGCTGCTAACTGCGCAGCAGTCGCAGCCGCCAATGCCATTCCCATTAGACGTACTCTCCGGTTGTGGAAAGGGAAAAATGGCCGCTATCTCTAAGGAGTCCTTCGCAGGTATTCCATATCTCTGCGGGCACCTGTTTGGACAACAGCTGAACAGGTTAAACTCAGATGCCAGGGGAGGCACTAGCTTTCCCTCCCACAGTGCAAACCAGGATGGCCCGTTATCCGCCATAGGTACCGTATGCCGGTCCCTTCGTAATTCATTAGCAGTTCCTCATAGTGGAGTTTATCCTCATTTCTGGAGTCCCTGTACCAGTATCAAGCGAGGAACGTTTTCTAAAGATTCTAGTCCAGCCTATCGGTGGCCCGCACACAGGACGGTACAGCTCAATCCGTGCTGGATCGAAAACCATCCGAATGAAATCACCACTCCACATTAACTTCAAGAATCGCGCAGTATCCGTACTTGCATACATACAGGACGCCTACCGGCATATTCCTATTACAATTCCTAGCCACAGGTTCCTCAGTTTGACAATCTTAAGAGAACACTACTAAAGGTGGCATGCCTGTTCAAGTTGACTACGTCATCATAACTGCTCACTAGAGTCGGGGAGGACGTCAGGACCACCCTTTACTCAAAGGGGGTTGTTTTCTTTCTGTACCGGACCCAGGGCTTATCAGGGCACCGATCCTCACCGACTGCGGAACACAGCGTGCCCAACAAGGTAGACACTACAAGGAGTTAGGAGGCTTATCCAACCTCCACAATTCCGATATTGTTCCAACAGTTCAATATATCACATCAGTGATAAACCTTCCACAGGCAGGGCGTAGACAACAGGATGGCAGCAATAGAGGCAGGTTCCCTTGTTCAGCTGATCTCGACCAGCCTTCTCTCTCCACGCTTAAGTCATGGAACAAGGACTTAACTCACTGGACAGGACCTGTTTGTCGCCTGTCGTGTTTAACCAGGTGGACTCACCACCGGTGGTTCTGCCCACTCCCTCTCTCCCGCAGGGACGTTTTTTCATTCCAACATGCTGAAGGGTTCTGACTACTACCGCGAGCCCTCAAGATAGGGAATGGTATAACCCATCACAGGACAACAGGGCGCATGATCTCGCCCAGTTTCGAGAATGTCCAGCACTCTGCGGGAGATTCGTGGAAATTGACATAGCACGGACGGCCTTCAGATACCTGGTACATCCATACACAGTTAAATTGGCCATGACCTACACAGTTAAATTGGCCATGACTGGGACAGTTGTCAATCTCTGCGGCGGAAACCGCAGTCTCCGACATGATGATATTCATCAGGCACGTAGCTGGATGGAATACATGATTTCAGTACGTTCAGGCGGTTTTTGTACCGGTCTAGGCAACTATACTCGGGATTCCTTCAGCCGCCAGCCACAAAGGACGGTTTTCTCGAGAATGGGTCTCCCACCCTCATGTTGCTTCACGATTCTACCGGCATTAGACAATCCCGGATGTGGACCTCATGGTATCACCCCTCAAGGCCAAGGTGCCAGTTTTTTCTTTACCCACAGTTATTTGAAGCACACGCACCAGTTCAGGACTGGATTCACTTCCGAAATCCCACTCAACGTAGCTGTGCCATGGCGGTTGTCAGGCCGTTCAACCAGACAGTACAGATCTTACTGTGCCAAGACCTGGTCTACCGTCGAGTTTTTCATCTCCGATTTGATGGCGTGGCATTTGAGACCCGGACCTTAACCCAGATGGGGTTTTCTTTGAATTTTTTACTGAGCGTGGTCAGAGTGAGGGAACCGGTCTCATCAAACATATGCCGTCGCACATGGAAGAACGTTATTTGGGTTGCTGGGTGCATGGCTACCCATTCTCCTTGTCCCTATTCTCTATCAGGAATACTCAGGTTACTTAAATCAGGCATAGACTCAGGCCTGTCTTTAGGTTCTCTCAAGGGGCAGGTTTTCAGCCCTTCCACTCTCTTCCAGAAACGTTTAGCGACCATACCTCCGGACATCCGTCTATCGAGTGGTCTGCTAATTATCTTCTCCATGCAACGTACCACTGCACCCGTGGGACCTAAATCTTGTCCTCACGGCTAGACTATACAAAAAACAAAACAAAAACATTTCAGTTTCATGGAAGTATCTCCCTTAACAGGCTCCCACAAACAGGGTGTTTTTTTTTTTGTTTTTGTTTTTTTAGTGGCAATTACTTCTTTCCAAGAAGTAGAGGAGTTTGAAGTGCTTTCAGGTAAATCACCCTTCCTTATCTTCCATCTTTTCTTCCAATGGCAAGATACCTTTTTCGCCTAAATGAAAGTAACTCTTGGCCACCACGGCGCCCGTTTCCAGGCCATTGGGTCGTGAAGGCGCTGCATATGAAGGACCTCTTCAGGGCCCTATATATATACATGTGTGTCCAACACAGTTCCCCCTTTTAGAAAGTGAGATTTTCTATTACTTCTTTCAAAGGGCAAAAAATAAAGACATAGCCTCCAGGCTACTCTAGTTACGTAAATTCGATCAACCGTCTAAGACGCTTATCTCTGCGACAACCTGCACCTTCCTGCCGTTGTCAGGGCACATTCACTGGCGGCCGTGGGGATCTTCTGGGCCTACCGGCACCAGATGTTAGAACACTTACTGTGTGCGGCAGCTAGACTGGTCTAGACCACATACGTCTAAAAGCCACTACAGTGCGCAATCAGTCTTCGGCCGATGCGGGTCTGTGTAGACGTGTCCTCCAGGCAACAGCAGACTGCCTGTAGGTACAGAGTCCTTCGCTGGACTGTTCAGCATTACTAGTTCCATAGCTTTTCCCACCCAGGGACTGCTTTGGGACGTCCCACGGTCTGTGTCCCCCAATGAGGCGAAGGAGAAAAGGAGATTTTTGTGTACTCACCGTAAAATCCTTTTCTCTTAGCCTCTAATTGGGGGACACAGCACCCACCCTATTGCCCTTTTGGGCCTTTTCTACAGTTCTTACATAGCATAGCTTCTTAGCTGTTACATGGTTAACATGTCTACACATGTTCGACTATTATCACTTTGTTAACTGTTGAATGTTTAAACTTGTGCCTGTTTGGTTACGGGCCTTGTAGTACTGTGAGCCTGTTTGGTTACAGGCCTTGTTATACCACTGTTGATCCGTTGACTATTCACGGTTTATGCATGGCCTGCTTAGTTACAGGCCTTGTTGTACTAATATTACCTTGTTTACTCTTACCTGGTTACACACGTGCCTGTTTAATTTCAGGCCCTGTTACACTGTTATTAACTTGGTAGCTATATTGGGTTGCCTGTAAGGTTACAGGCCCTGTTTTACTGTTATTATATGTTAACTCTCCTACTGCTTTAGCACAAAACTGGAGAAGCACTTCCTGCTCTAGGGGTGTATAACTGCAGAGGAGGAGCCACTTAACTCTTTTGCAGATTCTGCCTAGTGTCGCCTCCTAGTGGACAGCAGCATAACACCCACGGTCTGTGTCCCCCAATTAGAGGCTAAGAGAAAAGGATTTTACGGTGAGTACACAAAAATCTCCTTATTTCTATCTATCTATCTATCTATATATCTATCTATCTATCTATGGATGTATCTATTTCTTTCTATCTATCTATCTATCTATCTATCTATCTATCTATCTATCTATCTATTTCTATCTATCTATCTATCTATCTATCTATCTATCTATGTATCTATATCTATCTATCTATATCTATCTATCTATTTCTATCTATCTATCTATTTCTTTCTATCTATCTATCTATCTATCTATATCTATCTATATCTATCTCTATCTATCTATCTATCTATCTATCTATATCTATCTATCTATATCTATCTATCTCTATCTATCTATGTATCTATTACTATCTATCTATCTATCTATATCTATGTATCTATATCTATCTATACTATCTATACTATTTTATCTCTATCTATCGTATCTATTCTATCTATATCTATCTATCTATCTATCTATCTATTATCTATCTATCTATATCTATCTATCTATCTATGTATCTATCTATGTATCTATTTCTTTCTATCTATCTATCTATCTATCTATATCTATCTATCTATCTATCTCATCTATTATCTATTCTATATCTATCTATTATTATCTATCTATATATCTATCTATCTATCATCATATCTATGTATATCTATCTATGGCGAAGCGGCCATTGCGAGCCGTTGCAGGGGCTCCCACCCCGGCGACGACTGACAACCGCCGAGCGCCGTGCCCAAAAATAGAACCAAGGGCCCGGCCATAAATTCCTCTAAACACCGCTATGCATCCCTATGGGAAGTGAGGCGCTATGCTGATTGGTCAGCGCACCACACAGCGACTAATCAGCATAGCGCCTCATTTTCAGGGGTAAATTTGAAACTCAAAGTCGTCCATTATATCTCTATGGGAAGTGAGGCGCTATTCTCATTGGTCGCTGTGTGCTGCCGGCGACCAATCAGAATAGCGCCTCACTTTCAGCGGTAAATTTGAAACTCAAAGTCGTCCATTATATCTCTATGGCAAGTGAGGCGCTATTCTTATTGCTCGCTGTGTGCTGCCGGCGACCAATCAGAATAGCGCCTCACTTCCCATAGAGATATAATGGACGACTTTGAGTTTCACATTTACCGATGAAAGTGAGGCACTATTCTCATTGGTCGCCGGCAGCACACAGCGACCAATGAGAATAGCGCCTCACTTACAGCGGTAAATGTGAAACTCTAAATATTCCATGTATTTGAAGTATGGCGCCATACAGCGCGGCGCTCTTCTGATTGGTTGCCGCCTTCAGCGCGCCGAATAATCGGAATAGCGGCGGCCGCTATGCCGCCATATTTTAAATATACTGAGTAAACTATACACAGATTCTAGAATCCCAATGCAATCGCATCGGGCTCACAGCTAGTCTATTTAATAAGTGACAATGTAATGTGCGGGACACACACTGAGGACACCGGAGCTGCGAGGATCGAAGAGAGAGATGAGTATCCTTTTTATCGTTTTAATAAGTGACAATGTAATGTGCATTATTATATAGGAGGATTATGGAGGGTGCTGTGTATGCGGGAGGCTGTATATGGGGATGCTGTACATGGGGTAGCAGTGCTGTATATGGGGGTGCTGTGCCGTACATGGGGGTGCTGTATAGTATATGGAGGGCCATGGGGTACATGGTAATATATAGAGGGTATTTCACTTTTTGTTTTGAATTACAGAAATTACCTTTTTGATGATATTCTAATTCATTGAGATGTAGCTGTACAGTGAAGTAATAATTATTTGATCCCTCTGGCAAACAAGACTTAATACTTGGTGGCAAAATCCTTGTTGGTGCACAGCAGTTAGACCTTTCTTGTAGTTGATGATGAGGTTTGCCCGCATGTCAGGAGGAATTTTGGTCCACTCCTCTTTGCAGATCATCCCTAAATCATTAAGATTTTGAGGCTGTCTCTTTGCAACTTGGAACTTCAGCTCCCTCCATACGTTTTCTATGGGATTAAGGTCTGGAGACTGGCTAGGCCACTCCATGGCCTTAATGTGCTTCTTTTTGAGTCACTTTTTTGTTGCCTTGGCTGTATGTTTGGGGTCATTGTCATGCTGGAAGACTCATACACAACCCATTTTTAATGTCCTGGCAGAGGAAAGGAGGTTTTCACTTAGAGTTTTACAGTACATGGCTCTATCCATTGTCCCATTGATGGGGTGAAGTAATCCTGTGCCCTTAGCAGAGAAACACCCTGAAAACATAATGTTTCCACTGCCATGCTTGATGGGGGGAAGTTGTTTTATGAGTCATAGGCAGCATTAATCTTCCTCCAAACACGGCGAGTTGAGTTAATGCTAAAAAGCTATTTGTGTCTCATCTGACCACAGCACCTTCTCCCAATCACTCTCAGAATCACCAAGGTGTTCATTGGCATACTTCAGACGGCCGCACATGTGCCTTCTTGAGCAGTGGGGCTTTGCGGGCACTGCAGGATTTTAATCCATTATGGCCACTTTACACGCGGCAACAGGAAGATAGAGACCGGCAGGTGTCGGAGACAATTGTACCTTTTACCTTCAAAACACCTTGACATGGCTGCGTGTAATTCAGGTATCTGCAAGGTGTTTTGAAGGTAAAAGGTACAATTGTCTCCGACACCTGCCGCTTTCTATCTTCCTGTTGCCACGTGTAAAGTGGCCATTACAGTGTAAGGTGTTACCAATCATTTTCTTGGTGTCAGTGGTCACCGCTGCCTTGAGATTATTTACAAGTTCCTCCCATGTAGTTTTAGGCTGATCGTTCACCTTCCTCATGATCCTGGATACCCCACGAGGTGTGATTTTGCACGGAGCCCCAGATCGATGTTGATTGACACTCATTTTGTATTTCTTCCATTTTCTTACTATTGCACCAACAGTTGTCTCCTTCTCTCCCAGCTTTGTCTTCCTTATGGTTTTGTAGCCCATTCCAGCCTTGTGAAGGTCTGAGATCTTTTCCCTAACATCCTTAGTAGGATCTTTGGTCTTGCTCATGTTGTAGAGGTTAAGCCTAGGTTACACTTAGCGATGTTCCAGCGACCCGGCCAACGATCGGGATCGCTGGAACATCGGTATGTGATCATTAGGTGATATGCCAGACTGGCAGATCTCTCCAGTGATCACCCAGCGATGCGCCGTCACCCGACAGTTGCTGGGATCAATCAGGGTGTCGGGCGCACACTGGGTGTCGCTGGTCGTTGCCCCTGTCACACATGCTGCATGCGTGACAGCGGCAGACCAACCATTGAAAAATGGTTCAGGCCATTCCGCAGCGATTAGCGAGCTGATCGCTGGTCGTTGCGGCATGTCACACACAGCGACGTCGCTGGCGAGATCGCTGCAACGTCACAAAACCTGTCACGTTGCAGCGACATCGGTAGCGATGTCGCTGCGTGTAACCCAGCCTTTAGAGTCTGACTGATTAATTGAGTGTGGACAGGAGTCTTTTATAGAGGTGACAATGTAAGTCTGGTTTCACACCACGGCGCAATCCGATCCGGGGCTATCAGGCATGAACCTGACAGCCCCGGACCGAATCAGCACACAGTACCAGAGGGCCAAATGTGCCCTCTGGTCCTGTGTGCAGCCGGACGCAGCAGCAGCTGCTAATGATTCAGGACCGTGACTCGCAGGGAGCTAGCCGCGGTCCTGAAAGAACAGCGGCGTGCAGTTGCCAGTGTCCTCCGGTTCTCGGATTCTCCCGAACCGGGACAATCCGGCCCCATAGGCTCCCATGTTAGGGAGTGCCGGATTGCCCCGGATCCGGGAGAATCCGGCCAAATCAGGTATCCAGCAAATTGGGAAGATTTTTATCCCCGGACATTTTTGTGTCCGGAGAGAATAATCCAAATTCTCCCGGATTCCAACGCAGAGATGAAACTGGATGGCAGAGAGCTGCCATCTGGCTCCATCCGCTACTAACGGGCCAAAAAACGGTCCGGGCTGTCTGGTTTACACCGGACAGCCTCGGATCTTACCGTGGTGTGAAGCCAGCCTTAGACAGCTGTCTGTAATGCAGATAACAAGTTGATTAGGAGCCTTTTACTGGTCTGTAGGAGCCAGAACTCCTAATTGTTGGAATAGAATCAAATACTTATTTCTCTCATCAAAATACAAATACATTTATATAATGTAGACAATGTGAATTTTTTGCATTTTATATTTGATATTCTATTCCTCACTGTTAAAATTAACTCACCCTTAAAATTATAGACTGTTCATGTCTTTGTCAGTGGGCAAACTTACAACATCAGCAAGGGATCAAATACTTATTTCCTTCATTGTATAGAGATAAAACTGACTATTTGCTCAGCCAGTGAACACTCCTTGATTAAAAGATCTGGAAAATGTGAGTCTGGGTTGGATTATCCTCTGACATGCGTATGTCAGCGTATTTACCAGCATCTGAGCGATAAATGATTTCAGTAATAAGGCAGCCGTGCAGTTACAATGCCATCCTCGCAGGGGCTCGCACCCATACACACCAGGGGGAGTTGTGGAGACCCGGGGGTCAGGGGGCGCTCTCGTCCGCAGGCCCAGCCGCCTTTACAAAGACAGCGTGGACCAGGGCTCATCCCCAGCTGAACGCCCGAGCTCCTTAACCGTGGGCGGAACACTACTCAGACAACACAGGGTGAGGGAATCACAATAACAAGGCTTTATTGGATCCCCAAACAGTTAACAGCATATAACGCATAACCAAGCAAAACACAACGTGTAACAGGCAACAGAGTCTCACCCTTCCGCTGGCTCACCAGGGTTTAAAATGCAGCACGGCAAAGTCTGTAGCCAGGTGACTGTATCGTCCCAACCTGGGTTGCTTTCTTGTCCTTAAGCAGTCTATCACAGCCGAATCCGATAATCCGATACTGAAGTCCTTGTGGTTCCTTTAGTCTGTGTTCTGAGCCCCTTGGTCGGCACCGAAATGCCTAGGCCTGGGGTTATGGCTAGCTAATCGGATCCGAAGACCCTAGATTCGCTGCCTGTCTCCAATATTCAATCTCCAAAAACTAATGGTCAAAGTGAAGAGTCCTCCTTATATACCCTCAGCCCTCATTGTAGGATATTGGGGACGTCATGATTGGTGCAATAAAATAGTCTTTTCATTGGCTGATCTCCAATCCTCATTTAACATAGTTTAGTCCTATTGCAATCCAAATGCTGATTGATATAGCAACTAGCAGTGATACAATGGAAGGGTAATATTAGACATTGAGTCTGCAAACCATGACATTAACACAATAGTGGCTGGGCCTCAATCCACATTCACAGGGTAATAGACAATGGACGATTAGCATAATTAAGTTCTCTGGCCTTCAATGACAAACAGGTTAGATAATTACATTACCAAGCTAAACTTTAACCACAGAAATCTATGACAATACTGTAAGAAATTCTCTTTGACCATTACAAGTTTACAAACCAAAATGCAATATGATATGTCTGGATGAATAAGAAATCCTCCTACATTATATATTAAAGGGTCCATTTCGTCACATTCCTCCCCCTTCTTATTTAGCCAGACAGGATAGGCTTCCGATCATCCTTCTCCACCTGTCGGGACAGCCCATCCGCATTTCCATGGTTCTTGCCCTGTTTATGTGAGATGGAGAAATTGTAAGATTGTAACGCCAAACTCCACCTAAGCAATCGTCCGTTGTCCCCGCGGTTCGATTTAGCCAACTCAATGGATTGTGGTCAGTGAGGACTGTGAACTCATTGCCATAGAGGTAAGGCTGCAATTTTTTTAGGGACCAGACTATGGCCAGGCATTCTTTTTCTATGGTGGCGTAGGCCCTCTCTCGGTCCAACAGTTTCCGGGAGAGATAAGCTATAGGATGTTCCTCGCCGTCAGCCCCCACTTGGCTAAGTACCGCTCCTAGTCCTGTGTCTGATGCATCTGTTTGGACAATGAACCTTCGTCGGAAGTCAGGAGCAGTCAGAACTGGGCTCTGGGCTAGCCGGTCTTTCAACTGGAGGAACGCAGCTTCACATTCTGGGGTCCAGATAAGGTTGCGGGCATATTTTTTGGTTGTGAGGTCAGTGAGTGGTTTTGCTACGGTGCTGTAATTGGGGATAAATTTTCTATAATAATTTGCGGTGCCCAAAAACGCGCGGACCTGTTTTTGGTTGACAGGGCGCGGCACTGGGTAATTGCTTCTACTTTTGCCGGTTCTGGACGAATGCACCCACTTCCCACTCGATGACCCAGGTATAGCACCTCGGCCATTCCCATTTGGCATTTGTCAGGTCGGATGGTGAGCTGGGCTTTGGCTACCCTTTGCAGCACCTGGGACACATGCTGAAGGTGCTCTTCCCAGGTGTCGCTGAAGATAGCGATGTCATCCAAATAGGCCTGGGCATACCCCTGACATCCCTCTAGTAAATGGTCCACCATCCTCTGGAAGGTAGCTGGGGCATTCTTCATCCCAAAAGGCATGCTGGTGAACTCATATAGGCCAAAAGGGGTTATGAAAGCTGATTTCTCTTGAGCCTCTTTTGTGAGTGGGATCTGCCAGTATCCCTTGCTCAGATCGAGAGTGGATATAAACCGAGATCCCCCCAACCGATCTAGTAGCTCATCCACCCGGGGCATGGGGTAGGCATCCGTAACTGTGATCTCATTGAGCCGTCTATAGTCCACACAGAAACGAGTACTCTTGTCCTTTTTTGGCACCAGCACAACACTGGCAGCCCATGGGCTTTGGGAGGGAACTATGACTCCCATATGTAACATGTCATCCACCTCGGCCTTCATCATTGCCAATACCGGGGGTGTCACTCGGTATGCGGGTTGGCGTTGTGGAGTGGATGCCCCTGTGTTGACATGATGCCGGCCCAGAGGCGTTCGACCAGGTAAACTCGTGAACAGGGGTTCATATGGTCTGAGTACGTCTGATAACTGTTGCTTCTGTGATGGACAAAGCTGTTCCCCCAGTGATACATCTTTTACCCCCATTTCCCTTTTGGAGTCCACTAATAGGTCTGGGATCTGGTCTGTTTCAGGGTCATCTAAATCGGGACAACAAACTGCTAAGTTGGTGACCTCTCTTTCCTCATAAACTTTTAGCCTGTTAACATGGTAGGTACGCTCACGAACACCTGCTTGGTCCAGAGCCACAGTGTAGTCAGTATTGCCACATTTCCTGGTAATGGTAAATGGACCCGCCCACATGGCTTGAAGCTTGTTTTTGCGTACCGGTACAAGTACCAGGACCTTCTGTCCACAGGCAAATTCTCGGAGTCGGGCAGCGCGGTCATAACATCGTTTTTGCCTTTCCTGAGCCACTTCTAAGTTCCCGTGGGCTAATGCCATGAGGTGCCTCATTCTTTCCCTAAACTTTTGAACATAGTCCAATATGGGAACCTCTTCTGTGGGGAAGGTGCCCTCCCAACTTTCTCGTACCAGCTCTAAGGGGCCCCGTACTTTTCGGCCATACAGCAATTCAAAGGGGGAGAACCCAGTAGAGTCCTGTGGCACCTCCCGGTAAGCAAAAAGGAGCTGCTGCAGGTTTTTCTCCCAGTCCCCCCCTCGGCCTCTACATAACGGCTAATGAGCTGTTTCAGGGTTCCATTGAAGCGCTCACACAATCCATTCGTTTCAGGATGGTAGGGCGTTGTGCGCATGGGGCGGACTCCATGTTTCTCCCAGAGGGTCTGAATCAGTTCGCTTTGGAACTGTGCCCCCTGGTCAGTTAATACTTCCTGTGGAAATCCTACCCGGCTAAAGATGTCCAGTAAAGCTTGAGCCACATGCTCTGCATCTATGGAAGTCAAGGCAGTGGCTTCTGGGTAGCGGGTGGCAAAGTCTACCAGGGTGAGGATGAATCTTTTTCCGCTGCGGCTGGGGATGGCTAAGGGGCCTACTAAATCAATGGCAACTCTCTGAAATGGTTCCCCTATCAAAGGCATGGGTTGGAGTGGGGCACGACATGGGGCTCCGCCCATACGTTGACACACTGGACAAGAGGCTCTGTATTTCTTTACTTTTTGAGTGACCCTTGGCCAAAAAAAACTACGCAACAGGCGGGTCCGGGTCTTTTTGGTCCCCATGTGCCCAGCTGCAGGAACATCATGAGCTAAGCGCAATAGTTGGGATCGATATTGCTGGGGTACTACAAGCTGATGTACACGGGTCCAAGGTTTTTCTGGGCAGGATGCGGGCTTCTCTCGATATAAGAGGCCTCTTTCCCATCTATACACCTCCCCCGGATTTCCTCCCCCAGGTTGGGCAGCCGCACTACGGATAAGCTCTAGGGTGGGGTCTGTCAGTTGGGCTTCCCTGAACTCCTTACGATCTATCTCCCCCCAGTCAATGGTCACAGTTTGGTTTGATGTACTCACATTGGTCGGCTCAGAAAAGGAGGCTGAAGGTTGAAGAGGAGGGTTATCCTCAGTTGGTTTGGTAGAAAGATCTGCACAAGGGTGATGCTTGGCTTGGCTGCGGGTGATGGCGGTGACAAACTGGCTGGATAATCCTTGTCCTAGGTCATTTCCCAAAAGAACAGGGGTTGGGAGGCCGTCCATGAGCCCCACTTCAACCTCTCCCTGGTCAGTTCCCCAGTCCAACTGCACGCGTGCCAGAGGAATGTTCGAGCGCTGGCCTCCAGCAAGGGTGATGGTCACTTGGCGGCCCGGTGGGAACAATATCTGGGCTAACCAGGGTGATTGAAGATCCAGTATCTCGAAGTCCCTGAGCCTGTATACCACCAACCTTGACCGTCTGGATGTGGCGATTGAGGTTGGCTGGTGTACGGTGTCCGGCCTGCCGTAGGGTGTGGACCGGGTAAATCACTTCCTCAGCTACTGGCGTATCTTGGGGGTAGTATCCTCCAGGCATCGCTGGTTCATCTCTGCATATGTTGACTGATTGGGCTGGCAGCCGGGCTCCAGGCATAGGGCCCCGATGTTGAAGACACTCTTTGGCTTTGTGTCCAAGGCGCCCACACGTATAACAGCGCTGTGGGTTAGGCAAGTCACGGGCCCTGTTGGTACACCTTTGCCCTATTGGGGTTTCTGCGGCATAGCGAGTTAGTCCAGCACGGGAGTCTGGAGGTTGCTGGTATCCATGGTTGATGAACCTCCTGGGATCGGTGGGCCTATTGGGTCTCCAGCTGGGTCGGTTGGCTGTAAATTCGTCAGCCAATCGGGCTGCCTGCTCTGGGGTGTCGGGCTTCCGGTCCGCCACCCATTCTCGTATTTCCGGGTCCATCTTCTCCATAAGCTGTTCGAGTACTATCATATCCCGGAGGGCAGCAGCGGAGTGGGCAGCACGACCATCAAGCCAGCGGTTACAGTGTCGTCGAAGTTGACTGCCAAATTCGACATAGGAGACACCCTGGCGAGACATAGTCCGGAACTTAATGCGATATCTCTCAGGGGTTATGGTAGAAAGGGCCAACAAAGTGTCCTTAATAATTCCATAGTCCAAGCAATCCTGAGGCCCAAGTGATCGGACAGCTTCCTGGGCCCGACCAGGCAAACTTCTCCACAGGTATCTGGGCCACTCAGCTGTGTGCACCTGGTGCATTCTCATCATCATCTCAAAGTTTTGCAAGTGTTCATCGATCTCAGTGTTGGATTCATTCATCATTGGCACGTCACTGTAGCGAAGGTGAATTCCTTGGAGGCGGTCTATCGTGGAGGTGGGCGCTGGTGGTAAGGAAATTGGAGCTCCCAACACTACTTGCAGAACACCAGCCCTTTCTTCTCTTGAAGCTTCAGGCCCCAAGGCAGCCAAGCTCTCCTTGATTTGGACTGCTGTGGACCTGGTGATTTCACGATATTCACTGGATCCATGATGTGGTGCACAACTTACATCCTCTGGTACCACGTCGGCGGGGTCCTCATCATCCTCACCATCATTCTGGGTGTCCCAATGGACCAATTTCTGAATCAAAGCCGACCGAGTGTCAGCGTTCCTGTATTCAATATTTCTCCTCTGGCACAGATCCTGTAGCATCCATTTACTGCTGCTGCCGTATCTCCTCTCCGGCCCTTGTCCCATGGCTGAGCTGGTGGGGTTGGACATGGCAACGTCCGAAACCTGAATGCCTCACCTATGGCCTGCTGAGTATGCTTATATGCCTCCCTGGTTGTTGAGCCCTTGGACGGTGTCCACGAACACCAGTCCCCTACAGCTCCCCTGGATAAACCAGGCTGAGTAGTATCCCACCGCTGCCACCAATTGTGGAGACCCGGGGGTCAGGGGGCGCTCTCGTCCGCAGGCCCAGCCGCCTTTACAAAGACAGCGTGGACCAGGGCTCATCCCCAGCTGAACGCCCGAGCTCCTTAACCGTGGGCGGAACACTACTCAGACAACACAGGGTGAGGGAATCACAATAACAAGGCTTTATTGGATCCCCAAACAGTTAACAGCATATAACGCATAACCAAGCAAAACACAACGTGTAACAGGCAACAGAGTCTCACCCTTCCGCTGGCTCACCAGGGTTTAAAATGCAGCACGGCAAAGTCTGTAGCCAGGTGACTGTATCGTCCCAACCTGGGTTGCTTTCTTGTCCTTAAGCAGTCTATCACAGCCGAATCCGATAATCCGATACTGAAGTCCTTGTGGTTCCTTTAGTCTGTGTTCTGAGCCCCTTGGTCAGCACCGAAATGCCTAGGCCTGGGGTTATGGCTAGCTAATCGGATCCGAAGACCCTAGATTCGCTGCCTGTCTCCAATATTCAATCTCCAAAAACTAATGGTCAAAGTGAAGAGTCCTCCTTATATACCCTCAGCCCTCATTGTAGGATATTGGGGACGTCATGATTGGTGCAATAAAATAGTCTTTTCATTGGCTGATCTCCAATCCTCATTTAACATAGTTTAGTCCTATTGCAATCCAAATGCTGATTGATATAGCAACTAGCAGTGATACAATGGAAGGGTAATATTAGACATTGAGTCTGCAAACCATGACATTAACACAATAGTGGCTGGGCCTCAATCCACATTCACAGGGTAATAGACAATGGACGATTAGCATAATTAAGTTCTCTGGCCTTCAATGACAAACAGGTTAGATAATTACATTACCAAGCTAAACTTTAACCACAGAAATCTATGACAATACTGTAAGAAATTCTCTTTGACCATTACAAGTTTACAAACCAAAATGCAATATGATATGTCTGGATGAATAAGAAATCCTCCTACATTATATATTAAAGGGTCCATTTCGTCACAGGAGTGACTCGCTGCTTAGTGCTCAGCAACATTACAGCATCATTACTACCGGCGGGAAGAGAAAGAAAACACTTGGGAGGTAAAGCTCGGAACAGCACCAAATTGTATGAATTGGCTTCACCACAAATACAGGTATATTCTTCTATATTCTTGTATAAGAAATTGTTGGGGGTTTTATTGTATCCAGATTATACTTGCCTAATTGCAAATAAGCATCATGACGACAACGCTCCAAATTACATGTAAGTAGATGTGATCGGTGTTTGACTCATTTGTTACATTTCTACCATTTTCATGCCGAGACGTAGACAAAATTTCCATGATCGCAATGTGTTACACCAGAATATATTAAGAATTATTAAATCTACTCGAGTATAAATATTATCTGAGATATATCTTTTATTAAATTCTTAAAGTTTTGCTGACTACTTTGGATTTTTAATTACATGTTGCTGTGTAGATTCTAATATTGTCTCACTATTGACTGGGGACGTAACTACAACAGGTGCAGGGGTTGCAATTGCGCCCGGGCCCTGGAGCGCCTAGGGGGACCCACAAGCCCCTTTTGGCCTATAGAAAAAGACTAATTAAAGACTTGCAATAATTGGGGGCCCCGTTGGCGCTTTCGTGTCGGGGCCCATTAGCTTCAAGATTAGCAAAGTTAATGTGCTTTTATATTACCGACGAATTTAAATAATGACTACATGATGTCTGATGATGCCTGATTTCCATAGTATATAGTATTTTATTAGTTACCTTCGCTCCTTTTCCATTTCTGATCCTCTTCTACCTCTTTGACTATTTATAGTGTTTGTTAAGGTACCGTCACACAGGGACATATCGCCGGCGATGTTGCCGGGGATCGCGGGAGCGCGCATCCCTGACAACATCGCCGGTGAGATGTCACACTGAGCAACTTACCGGCGATGTCGCCGGCTAGTTGCCGCGGCTATCGCTCGCTGAGTTGCCCAGCAACCCAGCGAGCGATAACCCGCAATGTAGTAGATAGGCGGAATCGCCCGTAACATTGCGGGTTGCCGCGTTACACAGGGCGATCAGGCAGAATCGCCTGAGCAACATCGCCAGGTTTCCCAACATTGTTGGGAAACCTGGCGATGTGACTCAGGCGATTCATCGCCTGATTATCGCCCTGTCACACGCGGCAATTCGCCGGCGATGTCGCCGCAACCTGGCCACGCCCCTCGGTTGCCGGCAACATCGCCGGCGATATCTCCCCGTGTGACGGGCCCTTTAGGGCCATCAGAGGAGATTAAAAGGAAAGCAATTCTGCTAATCTCAACAGTTGACAGTTTAAGCCATAGCTACTAATTGTTTCTCTGATTTGTCTGTGTTGTGTACAATGTTAGAGGCAGTGGCGTAACTTCAGGCACAGGGGCCCCGATGCAAAATCTCCAACGGGGCCCCCAGTTATTGCAAATATTTAATATTATTAGTCTTTTTCTATAGGCCAAAAGGACTTCTGGGGCCCCCCTAGGCTGCAGGGCCCAGGTGCAATTGCAACCCCTGCACCTATTGTAGTTATGCCCCTGGTCATTCCGGCATTGATGGGTGTGATGAACATCGTTATGGAGGAAAAGCAAGTAATCTGCTGGACCTAATATTAACCAACAGGCCGGACCGCATATCAAATATACGGGTTGGAGGTCACTTGGGTAATAGTGATCATAACTTAATAAGCTTTCAAGTATCCTTTACTAAGACGTGCAGTAGAGGGGCCACAAGGACACTAAACTTCAGGAAGGCAAATTTCCAACGGTTGAGAGATGATCTTAGTGCAATAAACTGGGACGATGTCCTGAGACATAAAAGTACACAACACAAATGGGAGATGTTTATTAGCATCCTGAATAGGACCTGTGCACAATATATACCCTATGGGAATAAGCATGCTAGAAATAGGAGGAAACCACTATGGCTAAATAAAGCGGTAAGAAGTGCAATATGTGACAAAAAGAAAGCATTTAGGGAATTAAAGCAAGTAGGTAGTGATGAAGCATTAAATAAATACAGAAAATTAAATAACATTTGTAAAAAGCAAATCAAGGCAGCAAAGATTGAGACAGAGAGACTCATTGCCAGAGAAAGTAAAAAGAATCCCAAAATATTTTTTAACTACATAAATAGTAAGAAACTAAAAAATAATGGTGTTGGCCCCTTTAAAAATAGTCTGGGTGAAATGGTGGATGAGGATGAGGAAAAAGCAAATATGCTAAATGACTTTTTTTCAACAGTATTTACACAAGAAAATCCCATGACAGACAATATGATCAGTGATAACAAAAATTCTCAATTAAACGTCACCTGCTTAACCCAAGAGGAAGTACGGCATCGTCTAAAAATCACTAAAATTGACAAATCCCCGGGCCCAGATGGGATACACCCCAGAGTGCTGCAGGAATTAAGTACTGTCATAGATAGACCATTATTTTTAATATTTAAAGATTCCATAATAACAGGGTCTGTACCACAGGACTGGCGTATAGCAAATGTGGTGCCAATATTCAAAAAGGGGACAAAAACTGAACTTGGAAATTATAGGCCAGTAAGCTTAACCTCTACTGTGGGTAAAATCCTAGAGGGTTTTCTAAGAGATGCTATACTGGAGTATCTGAAGAAAAATAACCTCATGACCCATTATCAACATGGTTTTACGAGGGACCGTTCCTGTCAAACTAATCTAATAAGCTTCTATGAAGAAGTAAGTTCTGGACTGGACCAAGGAAATGCAGTGGATGTGGTGTATATGGACTTTTCAAAAGCTTTTGATACGGTGCCACACAAAAGGTTGATACATAAAATGAGGGCAATGGGGATAGGGGAAAATATGTGTAAGTGGGTTAAGAACTGGCTTAGTGATAGGAAACAAAGGGTGGTTATTAATGGAACACACTCAGAATGGGTCACAGTTAACAGTGGGGTACCACAGGGGTCAGTGTTGAGCCCGCTTCTATTTAATATATTTATTAATGACCTTGTAGGGGGCATACAGAGTAGAATCTCAATATTTGCAGATGACACTAAACTCTGCAGGGTAATCAATACAGAGGAGGACAATTTTATATTACAGGAGGATTTATGTAAACTAGAAGCTTGGGCTGCTAAATGGCAAATGCGCTTTAATGGGGATAAATGTAAAGTCATGCACTTGGGCAGAGGAAACAAAAGGTATAATTATGTGCTTAATTGTAAAACACTGGGCAAAACTGTCACTGAAAAAGACCTGGGTGTATGGGTAGATGACAAACTCACATTTAGTGGCCAGTGTCAGGCAGCTGCTGCAAAGGCAAATAAAATAATGGGATGTATTAAAAGAGGCATAGATGCTCATGAGGAGAACATAATTTTACCTCTATACAAGTCACTAGTGCGACCACACTTAGAATACTGTGTACAATTCTGGTCTCCGGTGTATAAGAAAGACATAGCTGAACTAGAGCGGGTCCAGAGAAGAGCGACAAAAGTTATTAGAGGACTAAGGGGTCTGCAATACCAAGACAGGTTATTAAACTTGGGGTTATTTAGCTTGGAAAAACGAAGGCTTAGGGGTGATCTTATAATAATGTATAAATATATGAGGGGGCAGTACAGAGACCTTTCTAATGATCTCTTTACTCTTAGGCCTGAGACTGGGACAAGGGGGCATCCTCTACGTCTGGAGGGAAGAAGGTTTAATCATAATCACAGACGCGGATTCTTTACTGTAAGAGCAGTGAGACTATGGAACTCTCTGCCACATGATGTTGTAATGAGTGAGTCACTACTAACATTTAAGAAGGGCCTGGATGCCTTTCTTGAAAACTATAATATTACCAGTTATACATACTAGATTCTTTGATAGGGCGTTGATCCAGGGAATTAGTCTGATTGCCGTATCTGGAGTCAGGAAGGAATTTTTTCCCCCAATGTGGAGATTAGTGTTGCCACATGGGGTTTTTTTTGCCTTCCTCTGGATCAACATGTTAGGCTATGGGTTGAACTAGATGGACTTAAAGTCTTCCTTCAACCTTAAAAACTATGTTACTATTGTCACGCTGGGAGCGGGAGAGGCACTCAGCGTAGGACCACGACGGGGGGGGGGGGAATAAGGAGTCCCTAAAGCTATGGGCACAAGAGGGAGAGGGTGACCCCTAGTCTTACTAGGGCTGACCCTGTCTGCCCTAACGTCCCTATACAGTTTCCTCAACTGTCGCCGACCACGAACCTCGTCCCTCTCTGATCCTTGCACTACCTTATCTAAGGATCAGATGGAGAGGTTCACTAGACCCCTCCACTAACAACTAAAGACAAACACAAGGAAAAAACAGACAATGGGGAAAGAAAACACTTATCTTGCAGCAGAGCACAGCAACCTCCACAACCTCAGCTTCTGCTGGAGCAAGGATAATGAGTCCACAAGGAAATATCACCTGCACCGAGGGAGGGCAATGAAACTCCTTATAAAGGTGGGAAGAACCTGCTGGGTCCTAGAGACCCAGAATACTGGTGTAGAAACCAGACCGAGCACAAGACCTTCCCAGCCGTCTCCCCATGATAGGGAGATCTTATCATACCTTCTCTTTATCTACACAGAAGGTAAATGCCCTGAAAGACGGACCGTCCTCAAACCTTATGGCTGATTGGCCAAACGCTGGGACCGTCTGCGCGTGGCCTCTACCCTGTCATCCGTGCCACCCGTGACAACTATGTTACTATGTAATCTGAAATTTCTTAGCATGTGACATTTGTCATAATGCAAACATTTAACCTGGTAATATGCTCCAAGAACATGTCACTTATCATGAGAAGTAAATGAACAGGAGTCAACGATAAAGATAAATATAGGAGTTATGTAGAAAAGTCAATGTGGAAGTTACATGCAAGAATTAAAGGGGAACTCCAGCGATCTAAAATTTTTTAGTACTGTCCCTGCCCTCCCACATGATGAAGCTGGGCTGGGTACTACAGTTCTAGGATCTGTAGATCTCTTCTAAATCAATAAAATCATATCTGCTCCTCAGCTCTCACCTCTCCCTCCAGGGACAGAGAAATTCAGTGATGCCGCAGCAGTGACAGGAGGTGTGTCGGAGGTGTGGACCTTGGGGGCTCCAGGATCATCTTATATTTCCGCCCCATCACACTTCAGTATGGGCTGGGGGCATGGCTGCTGGTGCCTTGGTCACACTACAATCCTGAAACTTTCTATAGGTCGTCACTGTCTCCTCAATCACAGTATAGCATCCAGACATCTGTGCAGCATCTGTATAAACCCCAAGGTTCCATTATCAGAGGAAGTATGTACTGTGACCATGGGGATGGTGGCCAGGCCCCCGGTTCATACAGAAGTATGAGGGGGCAGGAATGTAAGGTGATCCTGGAACCCCCAGGGTCCATGCTCCTGACACATCTCCTGATCTCTGCAGAAGCATCACTGAATTTCCCTGTCCCCTGAGGGAGGGGTGAGTGCTGAAGAGCAGATATGATTTTATTGATTTATAAGCAATCTATAGATCCTAGGATTGTAATGTACAGCTCTGCTTCATCATGTAGGAGGTCAGGGACAGAACAAAACATTTTATCTCCCCGGAGTTCCTCTTTAAAGGGACTCTGTCACCACATTTTTTCCCTATTAGGTGCGGCCACCCCCAGTAATCCCTTATGAACAGCATTATAGAATACTGTATATAAGTCCCCAAAAAATGAGGTTTTATTATATTCATCTGCGGGGCGGTCCTTTCCGATGTTTGTCACTGGTCTTGATCCAGCGCCTCCTCTTTCCTGTAGATCACGCGTCCTACATCATCCACAATCTGTCATCCATTGCGCTCCTGCTCACACACACCTCTCTACCCTTGCCGAGGGCAGAGTAAACTATTGTAGTGTGCATGCACGGGCATTCTTTGACCTTTCCCCATGCCTGCACACTACAGTAATTTGCTCTGCCCTCAGCAGGACAGAGAGAAGTGCTTGCGTGCAGGATTGCAATGGCAGACAGTATGTGGTTGATGTAGGACCTGTCATCCACATGAAGCAGGGAAGAAGTATGGTAATTGCAAGCAGAGAGGAGGCACTGGATCAAGATCAGCGACACCCATTGGACTGGACCACGCCGCAGGTGAGTATAATAAAAGATCTTTTTTACATTATACAGATTGGCATGGGGATTTATGTACATTCTTCTAGAATATGTATATAAGCGCTTACTGGTGATGACCACAGTTTATAGGGGAAAACCTGGTGACAGGTTCCCTTTAAATATCCCAAGATATAACTACTGTTCAAAAGTTTGGGGTCATTTAGACATTTCCTTATTTGTGATAGAAAAGCAAATTTTTTTCAATGAAGTTAACATTAAATGAATCAGAAATACACTCTATACATTGTTAATGTGGTAAATGACTATTCTAGCTGCAAACATCTGTTTTTTAATGCAATATCTAAATAGGTGTATAGAGGCGCTTTTCCAACAATCACCACTCCAGTGTTTTAATGGTACATTGTGTTTATTTACTGTATAAGTAGGCTAATGGATGTTTAGAAAACCCTAGAAACCCCCTGTCCAAGTATGTTAGCACAGCTGAAAATGATCTGGCTGATTAGAGAAGCTATAAAATTGACCTTCCTTTGAGCTAGTTGAGAATCTGGAGCATTACATTTGTTTGTTGTATGAAACTCTCAAAATGGCCAGAAAAAGAGAACTTTCATTTGAAATGCGACAGTCTATCGACAGTTCTTAGAAATGAAGGCTATTCCTTGCAAGAAGTTGCCAAGAAACTGAAGATTTCCTACAACAGTGTGTAATACTCCCTTCAGAGGAGAGCCCAAACAGGCTCTAACCAGAGTAGAAAGAGAAGTGGGAGGCCCTGCTGCACAACTGAGCAACAAGACAAGTACATTAGAGTCTCTAGTTTGAGACATCGAAGCCTCACAGCTCCTCAACTTGCAGTTTCATTGAATAGTACCCGCAAAACACCAGTGTCGCATCTACAGTGAAGAGGTGACTCCGGGATGCTGGCCTTCAGGGCAGAGTGGCAAAGAAAAAGCCATATCTGAGACTGGCTAATACAAGGAAATGATTAATATGGGCAAAAGAAAACAGACATTGGACAGAGGAAGATTGGGAAAAAGTTTTATTGACAGACAAATCAAAGTTTGAGGTGTTTGGATCACACAGAAGAACATTTGTGAGACGCAGTAACAACTGAAAAGATGCTGGAAAAGGCCTGACGCCATCTGTCAAGCATGGTGGAGGTAATGTGATGGTCCAGGGTTGCTTTGGTGCTGGTAAAGTGGGAGATTTGTACAAGGTAAAAGGGATTTTGAATAAGGAAGGCTATCACTCCACTTTACAGCGCCATGCCATACCCTGTGGACAGAGCTTGATTAGAGCCAATTTCATCCTACAACAAGACAATGACCCAAAGCACACCTCCAAATTAGGGAAGAAGCAGGCAGCTGGTATTCTATCTGTAATGGAGTGGCCAGCGCAGTCACCAGATCTCAACCCCATTGAGTTGTTGTGGGAGCAGCTTGACCGTATGGTACGCAAAAAGTGCCCATCAAACCAATCCAACTTGTGGGAGCAGCGTCAGGAAGCATGGGTGGAAATTTCTCTCAGTACATTAACAGCTAGAATGCCAAAGGTCTGCAATGCTGGAATTGCTGCAAAGGAGCATTCTCTGACGAAAGCAAAGTTTGAGGAAGAAAATTATTATTTTAAATAAAAATCATGATTTCTAACATTGTCAACGTCTGGACTATATTTTCTATTCACTTTGCAACTCATTTGATAAATAAAGGTTTGAAGTTTTCATGGAAAACACAATATTGTCTGGGTGACCCCAAATGTTTGAATGGTAGTGTAAATTTTTGATTACTTATTAGGCTGGTTTCATACATCTGAGTTTCATAGTCTGTGTATGGACCTTGATTTTTACACCTGTGTAGGTCTCCTGACACAAAGTCAGCAAACTCATATATCAACAAGGCTGTTCCGGAAATCCCAGTCCCTACATGGATTGTAAACCTTGATCATCCAACGTGTTTGGCAATGATTAGCATCAACTGCAGTTGTACAATCCAATGAGATTATTTGCAGAAAAAGGTGGGGGTAAAACACCTAGTAATTAGTTGCAAAGGGAAATGGAACATGCCCTCAGCTGTTAATCAGCAGCTGGTGGGTATCACTACGTGTCAAAGGTGTTGGATTTAATATACATGTACTCATGTCATGTAAACTGCATAAAAAGCTGGGCCTACATAGTTAAAGGGGGTGTCCAGGATTAGAAAAAATAGTGAAACGCCAGTCTACAGGTTGCGTGGGGTGGTGTATCTCAGCACCGTGCACTTCTTTGGAGCTGAACTGCAATACCAGACACAAACTGTAGACAGGGGTGGCACTAAATGTGGTACAAGGCAGAGCACCCTTTTAGTAATTTTGGTATACTATATATATGATCGCTAGGGATGAGCGAGTACCGTATTATTCGTGCTCGCTATACTCGCAACGAGTAGGCAGCGGTACTCGCTACTCGTTGTGAGTATAGCGAGTACGAATACTTTCGCAGTGTATCTATAGATACACTGCGAAAGTAGCCTAAAAGTTAATAAAAGTTGTTAAAAAATAATAAACTTACATACTCACCTTCCGACGCCTGCACCGGGACCACCAGAGAAGCCTTCTGATTGCTGGAAAAGGACCTTTCACTACCAGCCAATCAGATGGCCGGTAGCGATCTGGCCAATCAGATGGCGCCACGTCCCAACTACATCATCGCTAGCGGCCACCTGATTGGCCAGTTTGCAAGGTCCTGATAGTACATCTAGGACCTTGCAAATTGGCCAATCAGGTGGCCGCTAGCGATCACGTGGTTGTGACGTCGCACCATCTGATTGGCCAGATCGCTATCGGCCATCTGATTGGCTGGTAGTGACAGGTCCTTTTCCAAGTATTGGATGGCTTCTCTTGCGGTCCCAGTGCAGGCGTCGGAAGGTGAGTATGTAAGTTTATTATTTTTTAACAACTTTTCTTAACTTTTAGGCTACTTTCACAGTGTATCTATAGATACACTGCGAATGTATTAGGACTACTCGCTACTCCCGAGTACTCATAAGTACTCAGAGAGTAGCGAGTAGCCCGAATAACACTACTATTCGGCGAATACCGAATAGTAGCGAGTCATCCCTACTAATCGCTAAATTACTTGATAAATGACACAAAAATAAAATGAGTCTAAATATTTGATCATAAGCACCACAAAATGCAGCCAATTACATGATAAAGGGGCACCTCATATAGCAGGGGTCTCAAACTCGGCTGGGTTAGTCGGCCGCACATAGAAAAAAATAGATTTGGGGGGCCTCATTGCTTGTAGTGTAGATTCAAAAGCACGGTCTCGTGTAGGGCGCTGTAATTAAGGCCAGGGACTCTGCTTGTGGAAAGTCCTTTTATTGGAAATCCTCCAGTGGCAGATGGAGGATTTCCAATAAAAGGACTTTCCACAAGCAGAGTCCCTGGCCTTAATTAGAGCGCCCTACACGAGACCGTGCTTTTGAATCTACATTTATCATCTCGCATAGAGAACACGGCTGGAGCAGCTCATTGATACCTGAGGACCTGCAGACCTAGCTAATTCCTTTACTAGGAGATAAACACAGGACCTGCCTGCGTCAGTGCGCCCGGTCACATGGGGTGCTAGCAGGCGGGGTTACAGAAGGAAGCGAGCGGGGACGCCGAGACTCCCGGGACGGAGCTGATTCAACTTGTCTCCACACCACCGCAAAAACTTATAACAGGAGAAAGGAGACCCCAACCGCTTCCAAAATCTACACCATTGTTGTGCGGGGCTTGCACAAAATAATAGGTTAGTGAACACGCATATTATTATCCCCTGCTGGTAACATTGATAATGCACTAGTGCGCCCCCTGTATTTCTTTTGTCTTTCATTGCTTGTAGTGACATTTTTAGTAATACCATAATTTTTTGCTCAATGTTGTAATGTCCAAATCCTGATCTTTTTGTAGTAATGTCCCCATCTTGGTCCCTTTCTTATTGTAATGTCCCCATACTGGTCCCCATCCTATAGTAATGTCCCACATCCTGGACCCCATCTTGATCCCCATCATGTAGTAATGTCCCTATCCTGATTCCCTTTTGTAGTGATGTCACCATCCTCACCCCCATAGTGCAGTAATGTCCCCCATGCTGGACCCCTTTTGTAGTGATGTCCCTTACACTGGTCCCCTTTTGTAAGTGATGTCCCCATCCTGGCTCCCATAGTGTAGTAATGTCCTCCATACTGGACCCCTTTTGTACTAATGTCCCCATCCTGGCCCCTATAGTGTAGTAATGTCCCCCATGCTGGACCCCTTTTGTAGTGATGTCCCCCATGCTGGACCCCTTTTGTAGTGATGTCCCCATCCTGGCCCCCATAGTGTAGTAATGTCTACCATGCTGAACCTCTTTTGTAGTAATGTCCCCATCCTTGCCCCCATAATGTAGTAATGTCCCCCATGCTGGTCCCCGTTTGTAGTGATGTCCCCATCCTTGCCCCATAGTGTAGTAATCTCCCCATGCTTGTTCCCCTTTTGTAGTAATGTCCCTATCCTAGCCCCATAGTGTAGTAATGTCCCCCGTGTTGGTTACCTTTTGTAGTGATGTCCCCCATGCTGGTCCCTGTTTGTAGTGATGTCCCCATCCTTGCCCCAATAGTGTAATAATGAACCCCATAGTGTAGTAATGTCCCCCATGCTGGACCCCTTTTGTAGTGATGCCCCCATCCTGGCCCCGATAGTGTAGTAATGTCCCCCACTTTGTTATTGACTTCCGACCGCAGGACTGACCAGCGCTGTCGCTCAGTAAGATCAATGTAAACCGCCAGCCAATGAGATGCCCGCCGGTGACGTCATACGCCGACGGAAGCTGCGGGCCTCTCATTGGCTGGCAGCGTGCATTGATCTTACAGAGCAGTAGCGCTTGTCAGTCCCACGGCCAGAAGTCAATAACACAGTGGGGACTGCGGCAGTCCCCTGCACTGGACCGAGGTTAACTGGCCGACGGGGCCACGTATTTGACACCCCTGCCTTATAGCATAAGAGAGAAGTACTATGCTGCAGCTTTCTTTGGTGCGAAAAAGTGTTTGTCCCATTCCTGATTTTTTATTCTTTTGCATGTTTGTCACATTTAAATGTTTCAGATCACCAAACAAATTTAAATATTAGACAAAGAAAACACAAGCAAAAACAAGATGCAGTTTATAAACGAAGATGTTTATTATTAAGGGAAAAAATCCAAGCCTACAGGGCCCTGTGTGAAAAAGTGATTACCCCCTAAACCTAATAACTGGTTGGGCCGATCTTAGCAAAACAACTGCAATCAAGCGTTTGTGATTACTGGCAATGTGTCATGAATTGACTGCCTTTGCAGACTTGGAGTTCTGCTGTTTTGCTATTTAATTGAGTTTGTTCCCTTAGCCTGCTGCAGTTGCTGAATGTGTGGTGGGCTGCTCTGCAGGTGAGGAGTGAGTCATAGTTCAGTTGAAGGTGAGGGGAGTATCTGAGCTTTCTGCTCTCCACCCCCTCAGCCTTAAGTAGTTCTGCTTCCCTCCACCAGATGTCACAGATTCAGTTCATTTCTAATCTAGGACTTGTGCAGTGAAGTCGTGCTCTGCTGAGCTGTGCTGTTGCTGCTGTGGACTTTTATTTGAAGCTGCTGGGTTTTCCTGGTCCATGGGTGGAGGTAGGGGCTTTTAGCCTAGGGCTTTTCAGGAGCTTAGGAGAAGGGTGGCAACTCGGACCTCCTCACATTCAGAGGTACCTCCAAGAGCAGGGTGAGCCAGAGTCCCCCAGTATAAAGGTCAGATTAGCTCCCAGTGAATCCCTTTGCCTACTTCACCATCCAGTTTCCTGATTACCTCACCCCCTAAGCATGACACAATCAGTATTTTACAATGCTCTGGAGGAATTTTGGCTATTCATCTTTGCAGAATTGTTGGAATTCAGCCAATTGGAGGGTTTCCAATCATGAACATCATTTTTAAAGTCCAGCCACAGCATGTAAATTAGACTAAGTTCAAGGCTTTGATTAGGCCACTCTAAGGTCTTAATGTTGTTTTTTTTAAGCCATTCAGAGGGGACTTACTGATTTATTTTGGGTCATTGTCCTGCTGCATTACCCAAGTGCACTTCAGTTTGAGGTCATGAACAGACGGTCGGACATTTTCCTTCAAGATTTTTCAGTAGACAGCAGAATTCATGGCTCCATTTACCACAGCAAGACTTCCAGGTCCTCAAGCAGCAAAACAGCCCCAGACCGTCACACCACCACCACCATGTTATTACTGTTGGTTGGATGTTACTTCTACACCAGATGTAATGGGACATAAACCTTCCGAAAAGTTAAACTTTTGTCTCATCAGTCCACAGAGTATTCTCTCCAAAGTCTTGGAGCTCGTCAAGATGTTTTCTGGCAAACCTGAGACGAACCTTTATGATCTTTTTGCTCAGCATTGGTTTTTGTCTTGGAGCTCTGTCCTGCAGGCTTTTGCCCAGTGTCTTTCTTATGGTAGAGTCATAAACACTGACGTTAACTGAGGCAAGTGAGACCTGCAGATCTTTGGGTGTTGTTGTGGGGTCTTTTGTGACCTCTTGGACAAGTCATCGCTGCGCTCTTAGGATAATTTTGGCCAAATGTCATAGTAAACCAATGCTATTGGGCCTTTTACAAATATGCAAAAAAATAAGGTATGGAAACCCAAAATTATCTATAAAAAATATTTTTAATGTACAAAAATTAAAAACAGAGGTACAGCTGTAGACACAGTACACATAAGTATGACAAAAGAGGTGCCGGAACCGGGAGTAATTTTAGTGATTTTTAGACGATGCCGTACTTCCTCTTGGGTTAAGCAGGTGACATTTAATTGAGAATTTTTGTTATCACTGATCATATTGTCTGTTATGGGATTTTCTTGTGTAAATACTGTTGAAAAAAAGTCATTTAGCATATTGGCTTTTTCCTCATCCTCATCCACCATTTCACCCAGACTATTTTTAAAGGGGCCAACACCATCATTTTTTAGTTTTTTACTATTTATGTGGTTAAAAAATATTTTGGGATTATTTTTACTTTCTCTGGCAATGAGTCTCTCTGTCTCAATCTTTGCTGCCTTGATTTGCTTTTTACAGATGTTATTTAATTTTCTGTATTTATTTAATGCTTCATCACTACCTACTTGCTTTAATTCCCTAAATGCTTTCTTTTTGTCACTTATTGCACCTCTTACCGCTTTATTTAGCCAAAGTGGTTTCCTCCTATTTCTAGCATGCTTATTCCCATAGGGTATATATTGTGCACAGGTCCTATTCAGGATGCTAATAAACACCTCCCATTTGCTTTGTGTACTTTTATATCTCAGGACATCGTCCCAGTTTATTGCACTAAGATCATCTCTCAACCGTTGGAAATTTGCCTTCCTGAAGTTTAGTGTCCTTGTGACCCCTCTACTACACATCTTAGTAAAGGATACTTGAAAGCTTATTATGTTATGATCACTATAACCCAAGTGACCTACAACCCGTATATTTGATATGCGGTCCGGCCTGTTGGTTAATATTAGGTCCAGCAGTGCCCCCCTTCTTGTTGGGTCCTGAATCAGTTGTGAAAGTTAATTGTCTCTCATAATTTTCAAAAACTTATTACCTTTGCTGGAACTGCAGGTATCTGATCCCCAATGTATTTCAGGGTAATTGAAGTCCCCCATAATAATGACTTCTCCCTGAGTCGCTGCTTCATCTATTTGCTTTATGAGGATATTCTCCTCCATTTCCATTATTGTTGGGGACTTATAACAAACCCCTATCAGTAATATATTATTTTTCCCCCCTCCCCTTATCTCCACCCTCAGAGACTCTACATTTCCATTAGATTCACCTATATTATCATGCAGGATGGGTTTTAAGGATGATTTTACGTATAAACATACACCTCCTCCTCGCCTATTTGTACGGTCATTTCTGAACAGACAATAGCCCTGTAAATTAACAGCCCAGTCATGGCTCTCGTCCAGCCAAGTCTCCGAAATCCCCACCATGTTATAATTATTTTCCAACAAAATCTATTCTAATTCCTCCATTTTGTTGGTGAGACTTCTGGCATTAGTGTACATGCACTTTATGCATCTCTCTTTACCTCTATTCCTTCCTACTATATTGACTGTTCTAACCCCACCCCCCATGCCACCCCCAATTTTATTACTTGTGCTCAGGTTACTATTTACACTATCTTCCCCTCCTATACAATGAATACCCTCCCCCCCAATCCCTAGTTTAAACACTCCTCCAACCTTCTAGCCATTTTCTCCCCCAGCAGAGCTGCACCCTCTCCATTGAGGTGCAGCCCGTCCCTAGCATAGAACTTGTAGCCAACAGAGAAGTCGGCCCAGTTCTCCAGGAACCCAAACCCCTCCTTCCTACACCAATTCCTGAGCCACATATTTATCTCCCTAATCTCCCTTTGCCTCTCTGGTGTGGCACGTGGTACAGGCAGTATTTCAGAGAATACTACCTTGGAGGTCCTTGCCTTAAGCTTGCAGCCTAATTCCCTGAAATCATCTTTAAGGACCTTCCACCTACCTCTAACTTTGTCATTTGTGCCAATGTGCACCATGACCCCTGGGTCCTCACCAGCCCCTCCCAGTAATCTGTCAACCCGATCATCAATGTGCCGGACTCGAGCGCCAGGTAGGCAGCACACTGTTCGACGATCCCTGTCTTTGTGACAGATTGCCCTATCTATTCCCCTAATAATTGAGTCCCCCACTACCAGCACCTGTCTGTCCTGCCCTGCTCTCCTGTTTTCCCCCTTACTGGAGCAGACACTCCTCTGGCTTTCAGAGGTCATGCCCTGCTGCAGCAGTGCTGTACCTGAACTTACACCCCCCTCATCTGCCAACATAGCAAATTTATTGGGGTGTGCCAGATCAGGGCTAGCCTCCCTGGCACCCTTCCCTCTACCCCGCCTTCTAACTGTCACCCAGCTAGCTACCACATGGTCCTGCAGCTCCATACTACCATCCTCCCCCACATCTATCCCATTGAGCAGCTGTTCAGTGAGCAGCAGACTCCTTTCCATATTGTCTATGGATCTCAGCGTTGTCAGTTGTTCATTTAGATCCAGTATCTGGGCTTCCAAATGCACAACATACTCACATCTCACACAGCAGTATGCACCCTCGACCAGCTGTTCAAGGATTGCATACATGTGGCAAGATGTACACCGGATGGCATTGTCAATTATGGAGCTCATTTCCTAATGGGGATTGCACCAGACAGAAATGATAAATAAAAAGACATGCAAAGTATTAATTAAATACAACCTGCAATTCAGTAAGTCCAAACTCCCTGAATCCAAAGTCACTGAATCACAAGTCACACACTTACTTCCGTCCGCACTTACGCTCCGTCACACTAAGCTCGTGTCACACTCGCTAGGAAATCAGATATAATTTTTTTTTTCCCCTTATCAGAAAAACAGCCTAAAGCTCAGTGTACTTCCAAAGGATTGGAAGCCCCAACCAGCTGCTTCTTATAAACCCTTAATTATGCACCCCCACCCTTAATTAACCCCTTGTAAGTATAGCTACACCACAGCTATACCACAGGTTTTAAGTGCAAAGTAGTTAACCCTTTAACTTACAGGTAGTAAAATAAGAGACTATAAACTTGTAGAGAGAAAAGAAAGTTAAGAAAGCCCAATAAAATTAAAAAGGTAAAAAAAAAAAGCAGTCAGCAATTAACACAGGTATTTGTTGCAGGATTCCCAAACACCTCCTCACTGAATCACAAGTCACACACTTACTTCCGTCCGCACTTACGCTCCGTCACACTAAGCTCGTGTCACACTCGCTAGGAAATCAGATTTAAATTTTTTTTCCCTTAGCAGAAAAACAGCCTACAGCTCAGTGTACTTCCAAATTGTGATGGGGCCCGGCAGGGGGAGGGGCCCGGTCAGGCCTGGATGAAAAGAAAAGTTTTATTTCTTTTTTTAAACCTTCCTCCTCCTCTGTTAGGCAGTCTAGCATATCTGCTGTCTTTATAGAGGGTTTCGGGATGGGGCGAGCACGCACCTCTATGCACACATTGCTGTCTGACCCTGGAAGTACCTGAGCCAGCATTACGGGGTCCGTCAGCTCCAATCTGCCTCCTGCTCTGCAATGCTGCAGCGTGTCTGAGGTTATTACACGCCTCAGCAGATAGCTCAGCTCAGCAGTGCACCGAGGCCCATCAGACTCTAGTTATACCACTGACCTGGATATACAGTGCCTTGTGAAAGCATTTGGCCTCCTTGAACTTTTCAACCTTTTGCCACATTTCAGGCTTCAAACATAAATGGTACCTTTACACGCCGCGACGGCAGGCTGGATACATCGCGCTACAAGCTACAATTGTAGCTTGTAGCGTCCATATCGCCTGTAGTAGCGGCGTCTGAAGAGGCGACGCTACAGCCGGCGACAGATACATCTGTTTATGGGCTCTGCTCATAAACTTAAGGCAACATCGCCGATTGTAGCGAGCTGTATCGGCGTGTAAAGAAGCAACGGAAGGCAACTCTGGACACCCGGCGATGTGGCTGCCATGTATCTAAGGCGTGACACAGTCGCCATGTTACCGCGGCCCATCTGCGATCATTGGAGGTCGCTCCTGCTTTATGATTGGTAGTCGCAGCATAGGGCGGGATATTTAAGGAGCTGACCAGTCACACTACACAATTACTCGAGCGTGCTCTATTAACCAGCCTCCTGCGATGCCTGGCCAATCCTGATGATATTGCGCTGTCCTATCATCATACGGACGGCTCGTAATCCAAGATTGTTGCACGCCTATGTGCTATCCCTGCTGCACCGGGTCCGCCCATAGTAGCTTGTTGGAGCGGTGTGTAAACATGGTACGCTACGCTACAGCTGGCTACTTGAGACACCCGGCGATGTAGCTAGCTATAGATGTAGCGTGGCGTAGCGCACCTTGTCGCGGCGTGTAAAGAGGGTGCGTTGACCGTTTGTAGCCGTTTGAGCGTGCTCGTGCACGCGAAGTAGCGCGATGTATCCAGCCTGCCGTCGCGGCGTGTAAAGGTACCCAAAGAGATAAATTCAAATTTTTTTTGTGAAGAATCAACAAGTGGGACACAATCGTGAAATGGAACGAAATTTATTGGATACTTTAAACTTTTTTAACAAATAAAAAACTGAAAAGTGAGCTGTGCAATATTATTCAGCCCCTTTACTTTCAGTGCAGCAAACTCACTCCAGAAGTTCAGTGAGGATGTCTGAATGATACAATGTTGTCCTAAATGACTGGTAATGATAAATACAATACACCTGTGTGTAATCAAGTCTCCATATAAATGCACCTGCTCTGTGATAGTCTCAGGGTTCTGTTTGAAGTGCAGAGAGCATCACAAAGACCAAGGAACACACCAGGCAGGTCCAGATACTGTTGTAGCGAAGTTTAAAGCTGGATTTGGATACAAAAAGATTTCCCAAGTTTTAAACATCTCAAGGAGCACTGTGCAAGCAATCATATTGAAATGGAATGAGTATCAGACCACTGCAATTCTACCAAGACCCGGCCGTCCCTCTAAACTTTCATCTCGAACAAGGAGAAGACTGATCAGAGATGCAGCCAAAAGGCTCATGATCACTCTGGATGAACTGCAGAGATCTACAGCTGAGGTGGGAGAGTCTGTCCATAGGACAACAATCAGTCGTACACTGCACAAATCTGTCCTTTATGGAAGAGTGGCAAGAAGAAAGCCATTTCTCAAAGATATCCATAAAAAGTCTCATTTGAAGTTTGCCACAAGCCACCTGGGAGACACCAAACATGTGGAATAAGGTGCTCTGGTCAGATTAAACCAAAATCGAACTTTTTGACCACAATGCAAAATGATGTTTGGTGTAAAAGCATCACAGCTTATCACCCTCAAAACACCATCCCCACTGTCAAACATGGTGGTGGCAGCATCATGGTTTGGGCCTGCTTTTTTTCAGCAGGGACAGGGAAGATAGTTAAAATTGATGGGAAAATGGACAGAGCCAAATACTGGACCATTCTGGAAGAAAACCTGTTGGAGTCTGCAAAAGACCTGAGACTAGGACAGAGATTTATCTTCCAACAAGACAATGATCCCAAACATAAAGCAAAATCTGCAATGGAATGGATAAAAAATAAACATATCCAGGTGTTACAATGGCCAAGTCAAAGTCCAGACCTGAATCCAATCGAAAATCTGTGGAAAGAGCTAAAAACTGCTGTTCAGAAAAGCTCTCCATCCAACCTCATTGAGCTCCAGCTGTTTTGCGAGGAAGAATGGGGAAGAATTTCAGTCTCTCGATGTGCAAAACTGATAGAGTCATACCCCAAGCAACTTGCAGCTGTAATCGCAGCAAAAGGTGGCCATCACATCAACCCGACTTATCCATCTACCTGCTGGAGAGACTGTAAAAACCCAGGCACTTTGTCGCACATCTTCTGAGCTTGTCCAAAGTTGCTTAAATTTTGGAATGGTATTAAGGCACTCATAACAGACATCACAGGACTGATAATAACAATGACTCCGCAACTAGTCCTCACATCAATAGGTATTGAAGACCTTCCAAAACAACTCAGATTTATAATTTCGCATATACTTTTAGCAGCTAAGACCACAATAGCAGCTAGATGGAATAACATTGAACAGTCATGGCCAAAAGTTTTGAGAATGACACCAAAATGATATTGTCACATGATCTGCTGCCCTCTGGTTTTTATTTGTGTTTGTCTGATGTTTATATCACATACAGAAATATAATTGCAATCATATTATGAGTACCAAAAGGTTATATTGACAGAATGAGTTAATGCAGCTAGTGAATATTTGCAGTGTTGACCCTTCTTCTTCAGGACCTCTGCAATTCTCCCTGGCTGCTCTCAATCAACTTCTGGACCAATTCCTGACTGATAGCAGTCCATTCTTCCATTCTTGCATAATCAATGCTTGCATTTTGCCAGAAATTGTTGGTTTTTGTTTGTCCACCCGTCTCTTGATGATTGACCACAAGTTCTCAATGGGATTAAGATCTGGGGAGTTTCCAGGCTATGGACCCAAAATCTCTATGTTTTGTTCCCTGAGCCATTTAGTTATCACCTTTGCTTTATGGCAAGGTGCTCCATCATGCCGGAAAAGGCATTGTTGGGCGCCAAACTGCCCTTGGACGGTTGGGAGAAGTTGCTCTTGGAGGACATTCTGGAACCATTCTTTATTCATGGCTGTGTTTTTAGGAACGACTGTGAGTGAGCCGATTCCCTTGGCTGAGAAGCAACCCCACACATGAATGGTTTCAGGATGCTTTACAGTTGGCATGAGACAAGACTGGTGGTAGCGCTCACCTCTTCTTCTCTGAATAAGGTGTTTTCCAGATGTCCTAAACAATCGAAAAGGGGATTCATCAGAGAAAATGACTTTACCCCAGTCCTCAGCAGTCCACTCCCTGTACCTTTTGCAGAATATCATTCGGTCCCTGATGTTTTTTTCTGGAGAGAAGTGGCTTCTTTGCTGCCCTCCTTGAAACCAGGCCTTGCCCAAAGAGTCTCCGCCTCACAGTGCGTGCAGAAGCACTCACACCAGCCTGCTGCCATTCCTGAGCAAGCTCGGTACTGCTGATAGTCCGATCCCGCAGCTGAAACAGTTTTAAGATACGGTCCTGGCGCTTGCTGGTCTTTCCTGGGCGCCCTGGAGCCTTTCTGACAACAATGGAAGCTCTCTCCTTGAAGTTCTTGATGATGCGATAGATTGTTGACTGAGGTGCAATCTTTCTAGCTGAGATACTCTTCCCTGTTAGGCCATTTTTGTGCAGTGCAATGATGGCTGCACGTGTTTCTTTAGAGATAATCATGGTTAACTGACGAGAAACAATGATACCAAGCACCAGCCTCCTTTTAAAGTGTCCAGTGGTGTCATTCTTACTTAATCATGACTGATTGATCGCCAGCCCTGTCCTCATCAACACCCACACCTGTGTTAATGGAACAATCACTAAAACAATGTTAGCTGCTCCTTTTAAGGCAGGACTGCAATGATGTTGAAATGTGTTTTGGGGGTTAAACTTCATTTTCTAAGCAAATATTGACTTTGCAAGTAATTGTTGTTAAGCTGATCACTCTTTATGACATTTTGGAGTATATGCAAATTGCCATTAGAAAAACTGAAGCAGTAGACTTTGTTAAAATTAATATTTGTATCATTCTCAAAGCTTTTGGCCATGACTGTAGTTCAACATAGCATCTTTGAACACAATAATTCCATCAGCAATAATACTTTTTCTAAGTTTTTGGAACATTGGAACCTATGGATAGTTAAATTTTCACCACTGTTAATGAACAAGGCCTAGTGACATAATTTAGTGAAACAATTGTGACGTACCCGATAACTATATTGGTTTTTACTTAATATATTTCTAGCTTCATCGTGATTTTCTTTTAAATTGAACCCCTTGGTGTACTGTGCTATTTAAATTTCATGGGATCTGTTTTTTCCTACATTTATTCTTCCTTATATTGATTGTATTGTTTATATTTCTATGTATAATAACGTGCATAACCTACTGTAAATTCCATGTTTTTGTATTTTTTTATCTTTCTTGTATGTGCATAATCCCCCATCCCCCTTCATTTATGTACCATCCCTTCCCTTCTCCCTCTTTTTTATGGAAAAAAAAATTCAATAAATATATTTGGAGTCACAGCAAAAGGTGGCGCTACAAAGTATTAACTCAAGGGGGCCGAATAATATTGCATGCCCCACTTTTCAGTTTTTTATTTGTTAAAAAAGTTTAAAATATCCAATAAATTTCATGATTGTGTCTTACTTGTTGTTGATTCTTCACAAAAAATTAAGAATTTATATCTTTATGTTTGAAGCCTGAAATGTGGCAAAAGGTTGAAAAGTTCAAGGGGGCCAAATACTTTCACAAGGCACTGTATGTTCATTCCCCAGTATTCTACCTATATTTCATGTTCATTCCCCAACTATAAAGCTCAGGTAATATAATATACACCTTGTTATATGGGATATGTGTTCATTCCCCAGTAATCTACATATATGTCATGTTCATTCCCCACCTATAAAGCTCAGGTAATATAATATACATCTAGTTACCGTATTTTTCACTTTTTAAGACGCACTTTTGTTCCCCCAAAACTGGGGGGAAAACGGGGGTGCGTCTTAAAAAAAGAATATAAAAAAAAATGTAAAAAAAAAATGTAAAAAAAAAAAATATTACCATGGGGGGATGTGGGGTGGATCGGAGGTGCCTGCTGCCGTTGTCACGGGGCCATGGAGGTTGGGGGCCAAGGCACAAGCTGTGGGGGTGTTGCGCCGGTCTCCGGTGGGCGCCGCCATTATTATTTACCAGCATGCATTGCCGGTCTGGCAATGCATGCTCTTGTGTCTGTAAATGGCCGCGGATGGGGGTCTGCGCATGCGCCGCGGCCATTTCTATGTACTCCAGTACTGTGTTCTCCAGTCTTCAATAAAATGGCCGCGGCGCATGCACAGACCGCGATTCGCGGACAATTCTGGACACAAGAGCATGCATTGCCAGACCGGCAATGCATGCTGGGAAATAATAATGGCGACGCCCACCGGAGATCAGTGCAATACCCCACAGCTCCTGCCTTGGCTCCCAACCTCCGTGGCACACCCAGAGCTCCTGCCTTAGCCCCCAAAATCTGTGGCACCCCCGCAGCTCCTGCTTAGGACCCAACCTCCATGGCCCCGGGGCACCACCACAAACCTCCCTCGGTAAGAGTTGGGGGGCTATGTAGCAGGATGCATGTCCCCCATTTTGGGACATATATGAGGAGGGGGAACATAAACCAGGATTGGGGCATGGATACCATATATTAGGAGGGGGGCCATATATCAGGAGGTGGACCACATACCTGGATGGGGGCATGGATACCAGGTGGGGGGACCATATATTAGGAGGGGGGCCATATATCAGGAGGTGGACCACATACCTGAATGGGGGCATGGATACCAGGGGGGGACCATATATTAGGAGGGGGACCATATATCAGGAGGTGGACACATACCAGGATGGGGGCATGGATACCAGATGGGGGACCATTTAATTAGGAGGGGGCACATATACCAGAATGGAGACAAATATACCAGAATAGGGTGCATACAAACTGATTGTAAGACGGACACTGACATTATAAGATGAACCCCATTTAACATTAAAAATAATTTTTTTCTCTTTTCCTTCACCAAATTTGGGGGGTGCGTCTTATAATCAGGTGCGTCTTATAAAGCGAAAAATATGGTATATGGAATATGTGTTAATTCTTCAGTAATCTATATATATTTCATGTTTATTCCCCACCTTTAAAGCTCAAAGAACATAATATACACCTGGTTATATGGAATATATGTTCATTCTTCTATTATCTACATATATTCTATGTTCATTCTCCACCTATAATGCTCAGGGAATATAATATACACCTGGTTATATGGATTATGTGTTCATTCACCTATTATCTACATATATTCCATGTTCATTCCCCACCTATAATGCTCAGGTAACATAATATACATCTGGTTATATTGGATATGTGTTCATTCTCCTATTATCTACACATATTTCATGTTCATTCCCCACCTATAATGCTCAGGTAACATAATATACACCTGGTTATATGGGATATGTGTTCATTCTCCTGTAATCTACATACATTCCATGTTCATTCCCCACCTATAATGCTCAGGTAAGATAATATACACCTGGTTATATGGGATATGTGTTCATTCTCCTATTATCTACATATATTTCATGTTCATTCTCCACCTATAATGCTCAGGTAACATAATATACACCTGGTTATATGGGATATGTGTTCATTCTCCTATTATCTACATATATTCTATGTTCATTCTCCACCTATAAAGCTCAGGGAACATAATATACACCTGGTTATGTGAGATATGTGTTCATTCTCCTATTATCTACACATATTACATGTTCATTCCCCACCTATAACGCTCAGGTAATATAATATACACCTGGTTATATGGGATATGTGTTCATTCTCCTATTATCTACATATATTCTATGTTCATTCTCCACCTAAAAGCTCAGGGAACATAATATACACCTGGTTATATGGGATATGTGTAATTCTCCTATTATCTACACATATTACATGTTCATTCCCCACCTATAATGGTCAGGTAATATAATATACACCTGGTTATATGAGATATGTGTAATTCTCCTATTATCTACATATATTACATGTTCATTCCCCACCTATAACGCTCAGGTAATATAATATACACCTGGTTATATGGGATATGTGCTCATTCCCCTATTATCTACATATATTTCATGTTCATTCCCCACCTATAATGCTCAGGTAATATAATATACACCTGGTTATATGGGATATGTGTAATTCTCCTATTATCTACATATATTTAAAGTTCATTTCCCGCCTATAATGGTCAGGTAACATAATATACACCTGGTTATATGGGATATATGTTCCTTCTCCTATTATCTACATATATTACATGTTCATTTCCCACCTATAATGCTCAGGTAACATAATATACACCTGGTTATATGAGATATGTGTTCATTCTCCTATTATCTACATATATTTCATGTTCATTCCCCACCTATAATGCTCAGGTAACATAATATACACCTGATCATATGGGATATGTGTTCATTCTCCTATTATCTACACATATTACATGTTCATTCCCCACCTATAATGCTCAGGGAACATAATATACACCTGATTATATGGGATATGTGTTCATTCTCCTATTATCTACATATATTTAAAGTTCATTCCCCGCCTATAATGGTCAGGTAACATAATATACACCTGGCTATATGGGATATGTGTTCATTCCCCTATTATCTACACATATTACATGTTTTTACATGTTCATTCCCCACCTATAATGCTCAGGTAACATAATATACACCTGGTTATATGGAATATGTGTTCATTCTCCTATTATCTACACATATTACATGTTCATTCCCCACCTATAATGGTCAGGTAATATAATATACACCTGGTTATATGGGATATGTGTAATTCTCCTATTATCTACATATATTTAAAGTTCATTCCCCGCCTATAATGGTCAGGTAACATAATATACACCTGGCTATATGGGATATGTGTTCATTCCCCTATTATCTACACATATTACATGTTTTTACATGTTCATTCCCCACCTATAATGCTCAGGTAACATAATATACACCTGGTTATATGAGATATGTGCTTATTCTCCTATTATCTACATATATTTAATGTTCATTCCCCACCTATAATGCTCAGGGAACATAATATACACCTGGTTATATGGGATATGTGTAATTCTCCTATTATCTACACATATTACATGTTCATTCCCCACCTATAATGGTCAGGTAATATAATATACACCTGGTTATATGGGATATGTGTTCATTCTCCTATTATCTACACATATTACATGTTCATTCCCCACCTATAATGCTCAGGTAACATAATATACACCTGGTTATATGGGATATGTGTTCATTCTCCTATTATCTACATATATTTTATGTTCATTCCCCACCTATAATGCTCAGGTAACATAATATACACCTGGTTATATGGGATATGTGTAATTCTCCTATTATCTACATATATTTAATGTTCATTCCCCACCTATAATGGTCAGGGAACATAATATACACCTGGTTATATGGGATATGTGTTCATTCTCCTATTATCTACACATATTACATGTTCATTCCCCACCTATAATGCTCAGGTAACATAATATACACCTGGTTATATGGGATACGTGTTCATTCACCTATTACCTACATATATTTCATGTTCTAAGATGCCCAAGAAACCTGTTATACATCTCCATAATATTTGCCTATTAAGTTATGATGTTCATTCTTTTTATTTATTCCTCTTCTCCATTCTTTTTAGTATGTCCCCCCTTTCCCCACACAATTCCCCAGCAGCCAGATCCGGGAGGATCCCATTTGTGCAGATTTTTGCATCGGACACAAAAATGCTCCAAGCAGTGTTTTTGTGTCAGGGACAAAAAACGAATGCAGCCTATGCTGCCGGACAGGGACAAACCCGGATGGCAAATAGCTGCCATCCGGCCCTGTCCGGCACCATAGGGCTGCATTACCACAAAATCGGGTCCATAGCTGTCAGGTTCACACTGGATAATCCTGGACCTGATCCAACCGTGGTGTGAAACCGGCCTAATGGCCGCTTTACACGTCCCGATATTGGATACAATGGCATGGGAGCGCGCACATTTTTGACACTAGTCCAAGATCGCATAGGAGCTGTCACACACGGAGATATCGGCAGGCAACGCAAATGCGATGTATACGCCCCCTCGTACGAGCGACCCAGGGAACGACCATTTAACATGGGAGGGAATAGGGGAAGTTGTGCTCCAAATCGTTGTTGGGCTGTCACACAGCACGATCCTGCCAGATCGTCCATCCAATATCGGGCAGTTGGAGAGCCTGCACAATTCTCCCCCGATATCGTTTTGGCATCGTTCTTGCATCGAATTGGTCATTTACACCACACAACGCACGAACGATATCGGCGGGAACGGCTGAACCACGTGACTTTTTATCGTTGTTGGACAACGATATCGGGACGTGTAAAGCGGCCATTAGATGGATTTAGACAAACTTGATTGATTAACAAAGTCATTAGAACAGGACAGTATGAGAAAGTGATTTATTCTAAAAAGAACATTACAGCCAAAAATGAGAGAATCTGGGCACCGTGATTAATTTTTTCATCATTTTGTATATGCTCTCAAATATTAAAACATTTATGAGTATTCTGCTTCATACGTATTTATACACAACACTGCAGCATGGACATTACATACACACTCAGCACTGCTACAGAAGCACATTTAGATACACACACAGCTCTGCTACATATATACATTTACATGAAAACTTTAAATGGAAGGTGGTGTGTGTATATGGCACCAAAGAGTTAAATCTCAGAGATGAATCACATAAAAAAAAAAAAAAGATCTGATACGCTGGGTTATATGCAAAAATTAACAAAAGTTATTGAACAAGTGGGTACAGACAACACACACCCCTGAGGAACCCGTGCAGGAGTAACGCGTGGGCCTTTTCCACCTCCCTGTCTCTGTAACATTTGGTTTGGGTCCACCATGATGACTATGAATTCCAAAAACTTACAAGGAATCTGGTGACTATGACTTTATTGTGTAACATATGATACGGTCTATTTACCTTGCATATTGTGCACTTTTCTTTGTATGCTCAGGAGTCTCATATAGGTACTACTTATATAGGGGTATACCTGCCTATGTGTTGATACTACTTTGAGAACTATATCGTTTTGAAGTGCTTTTTCTGGCTATCATTGAAATAGGTGCTTTGCATATAAGGTTGTTTATATCTTCAATGCTGGACATTGTGACCATCTTTCATATGTTTAGAACAGACCCACACACCTCACTTGAGGTTTTACCATGATCAGTTTTTTACCTGTGTTTTAAGTGTGTGTTGTCTGTACCCACTTGTTCAATAAACTTTTGTTAATTTTTGCATATAACCCAGCGTATCAGCTCATTTTTTTTTTTTTTTTTTTTTTTTTTTTTTTTATGTGATTCATCTCTAATGGCCACTTTACACGCGGCAACAGGAAGATAGAAAACCGGGAGGTGTCGAGACAATTGTACCTTTTACCTTCAAACACCTTGCAGATACCTGAATTACACCAGCCCTTCAA
>JARQOC010000008.1:66668735-66680421 GCA_033576535.1 Allobates femoralis
TTCAGGTGCTTCACAGGAACTAAGGCAAAGTAGAAACAAAAAATGGATATTTTAATTTTTTTATCAAAAATGTTCTTTTAGCCTCAATTCTTTCATTTTCACATGGGCAACAGGATAAAATGGATCCTAAAATTAGTTGTGCAAATTCTCCCGAGTATATCGATACCTCATATGTGGTCATAAACCACTGTTTGGGCGCACGGCAGGGCGCAGAAGTGAAGGAGCGCAATTTGAATTTTGGAGCTAATTTTACATTCAAAAACTGAAATTGCGCTCCTTCCCTTCTGAGCCCTGCCGTGCGCCCAAACAGTGGTTTATGACCACATATGAGGTATCGGTTGTACTCAGGAGAAATTGGCCAACAAAAAAAAATTTAGGCTAAAAGAAAATTTTTGTGAAAAAAAAAGTACTATTTCATTTTCACAGATCAATTTGTAAAGCACCTGGGGGTTCAATATGCTCACTACCCATCTCGATATGTTCCCTGGTGGGTCTAGTTTCCAAAATGGGGTAACTTGTGGGGGAGCTCCAATATTTAGGCACACAGGGGCCCTCCAAACGCGACATGGTGTCCGCTAACAATTTGAATGCAAAATGAGCTCAAATTGTTAGCGGACACCATGTTGCGTTTGGAGAGCCCCTGTGCGTCTCCACATTGGAGCTCCCCACAAGTGACCCCATTTTGGAAACTAGACCCCAAAGGAACGTGTCTAGATGCATCGTGAGCACTTTCAACCCCCAGGTGCTTCACAAATTGATCTGTAAAAATGAAAAAGTACTTTTTTTTCCGCAAAAATCTTTTTTTTTCATTAATTTGTGAAGCACCTGGGGGTTCAATATGCTCAATACCCATCTCGATATGTTCCCTGGGGGGTCTAGTTTCCAAAATGGGGTCACGTGTGGGGGAGCTCCAATATTTAGGCACACAGGGGCCCTCCAAACGCGACATGGTGTCCGCTAACAATTTGAATAAAAATCAGCTCAAATTGTTAGCTGTCACCATGTTGCGTTTGGTGAGCCCCTGTGTGCCTAAACATTGGGGCTCCCCCACAAGTGACCCCATTTTGGAAACTAGACCCCCCATGGAACGTATCTAGATGCATAGTGAGCACTTTCAACCCCCAGGTGCTTCACAAATTCATCCATAAAAATGAAAAAGCACTTTTTTTTCCACAAAAATTTTCTTTTTTCATTATATTGGACCAATTTGTGAAGCACCTTGGGGTTCAAAGTGCTCACTATGCAGCTAGATATGTTCCCTGGGGGGTCTAGTTTCCAAAATGGGGTCACTTGTGGGGGAGCTCCAATGTAGAGACGCACAGGGGCTCTTCAAACACGACATGGTGTCCGCTAACAATTTGAATGCAAAATGAGCTCGAAATTGTTAGCGGACACCATGTTGCGTTTGGTGAGCCCCTGTGTGCCTAAACATTGGGGCTCCCCCACAAGTGACCCCATTTTGGAAACTAGACCCCCCCAGGGAACGTATCTAGATGCATAGTGAGCACTTTGAACCCTCAGGTGCTTCACAAATTGATCTGTAAAAATGAAAAAGTACTTGTTTTCCACAAAAAAATTTTTTTTCCATTAATTCGTGAAGCACCTGGGGGGTCAATATGCTCACTATCCATCTAGATAGGTTCCCTGGGGGGTCTAGTTTCCAAAATGGGGTCACTTGTGGGGGAGCTCCAATGTTTAGGCACACAGGGGCTCTCCATATGCGACATGGTGTCCGCTAACAATTGGAATTGCTAGCGGACACCATGTTGCGTATGGAGAGCCGCTGTGTGACTAAACATTAGAGCTCCCCCACAAGTGACCCCATTTTGGAAACTAGACCCCCCAAGTAACATATCTAGATGCATAGTGAGCACTTTGAACCCCCAGGTGCTTCACAAATTGATCCGTACAAATGAAAAAAGAAAATTTGTGTGAAAAAAAGTATTTTTACCTTATTACGGATCAGTTTGTGAAGCACCTGGGGATTCAAAGTGCTCACTATGCATCTAGATAGGTTCCTTGGGGGGTCTAGTTTCTAAAATGGGGTCACTTGTGGGGGAGCTCTAATGTTTAGGCACACAGGGGCTCTCCATACGCAACCTGGTGTTTGCCAACTATTGGAATTGTTAGCGGACACCAGGTCACGTATGGAGAGCTCCTGTGTGCCTAAACATTGGAGCTCCCCCACAAGTGACCCCATTTTGGAAACTAGACCCCCCCAGGGAACATATCTAGATGCACAGTGAGCACTTTGAACCACCATGTGCTTCACAAATTGAGACGTATAAATGAATAAAGAAACTTTTTGTAAATAAACATACTAGTCTAGTAGTTGCAATTCGCAGCATAGGGGACCCATGGGTCTCTGCCATATTTTTGGTTCAGCCAGGTACAACTTTATAGCTACGGACTGCCGCCAGCCCCCAGCTGCCTCGTCATACCTGGCTGGAACCAAAAATACAGCGAAGCCTATTTTTTTTTTATTTCTAGAATTATTTCTAGAAAAAAAATGACATAGGGCTCCGCCATATTTTTGGTCCAGCCAGGTACAACTTGGCAGCTACGGACTGCCACCAGCCCCCAACTGCCTCGTCATACCCGGCTGGAACCAAAAATACAGCGAAGCCTATTTTTTTTTTATTTCTAGAATTATTTCTAGAAAAAAAATGACATAGGGCTCCGCCATATTTTTGGTCCAGCCAGGTAATGTAAAGTCATGCACTTGGGCAGAGGAAACAAAGGGTATAATTATGTGCTTAATTATAAAACACTGGGCAAAACTATCACTGAAAAAGACCTGGGTGTATGGGTAGATGACAAACTCACATTTAGTGGCCAGTGTCAGGCAGCTGCTGCAAAGGCAAATAAAATAATGGGATGTATTAAAAGAGGCATAGATGCTCATGAGGAGAACATAATTTTACCTCTATACAAGTCACTAGTGCGACCACACTTAGAATACTGTGTACAATTCTGGTCTCCGGTGTATAAGAAAGACATAGCTGAACTAGAGCGGGTCCAGAGAAGAGCGACAAAAGTTATTAGAGGACTAAGGGGTCTGCAATACCAAGACAGGTTATTAAACTTGGGGTTATTTAGCTTGGAAAAACGAAGGCTTAGGGGTGATCTTATAATAATGTACAAATATATGAGGGGGCAGTACAGAGACCTTTCTAATGATCTCTTTACTCTTAGGCCTGAGACTGGGACAAGGGGGCATCCTCTACGTCTGGAGGGAAGAAGGTTTAATCATAATCACAGACGCGGATTCTTTACTGTAAGAGCAGTGAGACTATGGAACTCTCTGCCACATGATGTTGTAATGAGTGAGTCACTACTAACATTTAAGAGGGGCCTGGATGCCTTTCTTGAAAACTATAATATTACCAGTTATACATACTAGATTCTTTGATAGGGCGTTGATCCAGGGAATTAGTCTGATTGCCGTATCTGGAGTCAGGAAGGAATTTTTTCCCCCAATGTGGAGATTAGTGTTGCCACATGGGGTTTTTTTTGCCTTCCTCTGGATCAACATGTTAGGCTATGGGTTGAACTAGATGGACTTAAAGTCTTCCTTCAACCTTAAAAACTATGTTACTATGTTACTATGTTACAACTTGGCAGCTACGGACTGCCACCAGCCCCCAGCTGCCTCGTCATACCCGGCTGGAACCAAAAATACAGCGAAGCCTATTTTTTTTTATTTCTAGAATTATTTCTAGAAAAAAAATGACATAGGGCTCAGCCATATTTTTGGTCCAGCCAGGTACAACTTGGCAGCTACGGACTGCCACCAGCCCCCAGCTGCCTCGTCATACCTGGCTGGAACCAAAAATACAGCGAAGCCTATTTTTTTTTTATTTCTAGAATTATTTCTAGAAAAAAAATGACATAGGGCTCCGCCATATTTTTGGTCCAGCCAGGTACAACTTGGCAGCTATGGACTGCCACCCACCCCCAGCTGCCTCGTCATACCTGGCTGGAACCAAAAATACAGCGAAGCCCATTTTTTTTTAATTTCTAGAACTAATTCTAGAAAAAAAATTACGTGGGGCTCCGCCATATTTTTGGTCCAGCCAGGTACAACTAGGCAGCTGGGGGCTGGAATCCTCAGCATAGAGAGGCCCAAGCGTTCTGGGCCCCCCATGCTGCGAATTGCAGCCCGCAGCCGCCCCAGAAAATGGCGCATTCATTGAAGCGCCATTTTCTGGCGCTGTACCCACGCTCTTCCAGTTGCCCTGGTGCCGGTGGCTAACTGGGTAATAAAGGGGTTAATGCCAGCTTTTTATTGGCAGCTGGCACTAAGCCCGAGATTCATAATATAGGGCCAATGTTAGACCGCCATTAGGAATCTCTAGTACAGTAAATAGTCAATAAATACACACAGAGAAAAATCTTTTTATTTGAAAAAAAAACGCAGACACAATTCGGACTCCATCTTTATTATAAAAAGATCCGACGTAGTCCACAACGAAGGTCCCACGACGCTCGATCGCTCCGACGTAGTCCATAACGAAGGTCCCACGACGTTCGATTGTCTCCGACGTAGTCCACAACGAAGGTCCCACGACGCTCGATCGCCTTTGCTTTTAGATCGCTACTCTGGAGCCCGATCCGCCAGCATGGTGATCGAGCTGCAGAAAGTGATCTGACACCGCGGGCGCAGTGACCCACTATGTGCATCACTGCGCCTGCCAGATCGATTTCCGCAGCTCGATCCCCATGCATGGGGATCGAGCTGCGGAAAGCGATCTGGCAGCACAGGCGCATTGACCCACTATGTGCATCACTGCGTGCGGGCTGTCAGATTGCTTTCTGCAGCTCGATGCCCATGCAGGGAGATCGGGCTGCAGAGCAGCGATCTAAGGGCGCCTTCACACTGGCGTTCCCCTCCGCAGAACGCTGCGGAGGGGAATCGCCATGTGTGCGCCGCGGCCGCCAGCTCCTATCTTTAGAATGGGAGTGCACGGTGCTGCGCTTGACAGCGCATGACCGTGCGCACCCATTCACTCCCATATGTGATCTGTGCGCAGGCATCCGCCTGCGCACAAATCACACACTCCTGCCCGCACCAGGACGCAACATGTTGCGTCCTGGTGCGGGCGGGAGTGTGTGATTTGTGCGCAGGCATACGCCTGCGCACAGATCACATATGGGAGTGACTGGGTGCGCACGGTCTTGCGCTGTCAAGCGCAGCACCGTGCGCTCCCATTCTAAAGATAGGAGCTGGCGGCCGCGGCGCACACATGGCGATTCCCCTCCGCAGAACGCTGCAGAGGGGAACGCCAGTGTGAAGGCGCCCTAAGAGCCTGGGCGCAGTGACCCACTATGTGCATCACTGCGCCCGGGCTGTTAGATTGCTTTCTGCAGCTCGATCCCCATGCATGGGGATCGAGCTGCGGAAAGCGATCTGGCAGCCCAGGCGCAGTGATGCACATAGTGGGTCACTGCGCCCGGGGTGTCAGATCACTTTCTGCAGCTAGATCCTCAGGATCCAGCTGTAGAAAGTGATCTGACAGATCCAGCACAGTGATCCACAGTGACCATTATGTGATCACTGTGCTGGATCTGTCAGATCACTTCCTGCAGCTAGATCCTCAGGATCCAGCTGTAGAAAGTGATCTGACAGATCCAGCACAGTGATCTACAGTGATCACATAATGGTCACTGTGGATCACTGTGCTGGAGCTGTCAGATCACTTCCTGGACCTAGATCCTCAGGATCCAGCTGTAGAAGTGATCTGACAGATCCAGCACAGTGATCTACAGTGATCACATAATGGTCACTGTGGATCACTGTGCTGGAGCTGTCAGATCACTTCCTGCACCTAGATCCTCAGGATCCAGCTGTAGAAGTGATCTGACAGATCCAGCACAGTGATCTACAGTGACCATTATGTGATCACTGTAGATCACTGTGCTGGATCTGTCAGATCACTTCTACAGCTGGATCCTGAGGATCCAGCTGTAGAAGTAATCTGGCAGCTCCAGCACAGAGCAGTCAGATCGGAGGCGGCGCAGAAGAGGAGGGACTCACAGCAGAAGAGGAGCGGGACGCAGCAGTCACAGGACGGAGCGGGCCGCCGGAGGGGTGAGTGGGAGAGGCGATCGCCGCTCCGGTGATCGGGGGGGGGCAGGAAGGGGCAGTGGGGGGGCTGGTACTAGATGTGGGGGGGCACTTAGAGGAAGCGGGGGCAGTCAGGAGGAGGCGGGCGGCAGGAAGAGGAAGCGGGAGGCAGGGACAGGAAGCGGGCGGCAGGGACAGGAAGCGGGGGGGAAGGGGGGGTAGAAAGATGATGGGGGGGGCAGGAAAGAGAGGTGGGTGACAGGGGGAATGTTATAGGATGACAGGGGATCTGATCAGAGGGTAGGGAGAGCAGCGGCAGGCAGGGAAACATGACAGGCGCGGTGATTTTCACTTTCACTTTTGAGCGCCAATCACCGTGCCTGTAGCCGGGGGGGTAGGAGTGGGGGCAAATCGACCCCCCCTGGGGTGTAGTACAACTCCCCATGTACCTGCAGGCCGAGTGACAGGTCAGTGAGACCCTCACTCGGCCTGCAGGAGCCAGTTCATTCCATGGCCCAGGGGGTGGGCCAAGGGTCGGGAAGGCACTTGTTTTCATGGCCCAAACGGTGGGCCAAGGGTCGGGAAGGGGTTAAAGTTACAATATAAAACATACAGTGAGGAAAAAAGTATTTAGTCTGCCACCAGTTGTGCAAGTTCTCCCATTTAAAAAGATAAGAAAGACCTGTATTTGAAATCATAGGTGACCTCAACTATGAGAGACAAAATGAGAAAAACAAATCCTGAAAATCACATTGTCTGATCTTGAAAGAAATATTTTTGAAATTTTGGTGAAAAATAAGTATTTGGTCAATAACAAAAGTTCATCTCAATACTTTGTTATATATCCTTTGTTGACAATGACAGATTTCAAATGTTTTCTGTAAGTCTTCACAAGGTTGGCACACACTGTGACTGGTACTTTGGCCCATTCCTCTATGCAGATCTCCTCTAGAGCAGTGATGTTATGGGGCTGTCGCTGGGCAGTACGGACTTTCAGCTCCCTCCAAATATTATCTATAGGGTTTAGATCTTGAGACTGGCTAGGCTACTCCAGAACCTTGAAATACTTCTTATAACGCCACTCCTTCATTGCCCCAGTGGTATACTTGGGATCATTGTCATGCTGAAAGATTCAGTTATATTTCATCTTCAATGCCCTTGCTGATGGAAGGAGGTTTGCACTCAAAAGCTCACGACACATTGCCCCATTCATTCTTTCATGTACACAGATCAGTCATCCTGGTCCCTTGGCAAAGAAACAACCCCAAAGCATGATGTTGCCACCCCCATGCTTCACAGTAGATATGGTGCAACTCATCATTCTTTCTCCTCCACACACAGCGAGTTGAGTTTATACCAAACAGCACTACATTGGTTTCATTTGACCATATGACATTTTCCCAATACTCTTCTGGATCATCCAAATGCTATCTTGCAAACTTCAGACGGGCCCGGTCATGTAATTGACCCACCACAGGGCCGTGGGGTACCTGGTCCCGGGTTTTAATTAAAGGGGTAGCCACGGGTGGCCTGTGCCCGGGCCCGTGGCCCTGGTGGTTGCTGAAAAAAATGGGGAAAAGTAAAATAAAGACAATAAAATGTTCGTGATGCCACCTACAATGCCTGGTGATGATGACCTCCGGGGATGATGAATGGGGCAGCTTGATGGTGACGCTCCTCGTAGGTGGAGCGGAATCCCCGGGGCAGAGATGGATGATGAATACGGGATTTTCACACCATGAAGCAGTTCCTCAGACGATGTTCAATAAGACACCACACACTGCTCAAGTTCTGTATGGGTTTTACTGGTGACTAGGCCATAAACAGTTCTTTACAGGCAACGAGTTACACTGGCCTGGGTAGTCACCAGGGGTTAGGGAGTAATCTGGGACCCTCTTTGATGTACCTCTCAATTCCTTTCATTTGTCCTTAACTTCGCCTCCCTCTCCTTCACTTCCTTGGCGCTTCTGTTACAGAGCCTCTGGCCGGTCCCCACGGATCCCTTTCTGAGAGACTTGACTCGCGTCTACGGATCCTCTACGGGTACCTTTGTGGAGTATATCAGGTGTGGCGGCAACTTCTAAAGAAGTCTGTGGCCTACGGTTCAGCGCCTCGGGGATAGGCACCCGTACCGCCCTCGGAGCCAATCCTCCGGTTGTGGACTGAGTTCCCTTCCAGCCAGTGGACGACCTGGTCTGGATTCGGGTGTTAGCTAACACCCTAGGGTCCCCCTTCTGTCAGGGCCACCTCTTCTTAGTGGCGTCCGCTGCGCTACTCGCAGGGTTCCCCTCCAATGACTCCTCACTTCCGACCCCGACTCACTTTCCCGCTCTCCACTACCCACCTAAGGTCCTCCCAGGTGTGTGGATGCGTGTGGTGAGGGTCCGATATAAACATCCCAGTCTCCTGGTCACAGGGATACTACACACTCTGGTCTGGGTGCAGTACCCCTCTGTGGTATCCCAACCTGTGGGGCGCCACATAATGACTTAAACAGGGGGACACGTCTGGCACTGCAGGATCTGAGTACCTGGTGGCGTAGTGTGTTACTGTTGGTAGCCTGTGTAATGTTAGTCCCAGCTCTCTTCAGGTCATTCACTAGGTCCCCCTATGGTTCTGGGATTTTTGCTCACCCTCTTTGAGATCATTTTGACCCCACAGGGTGAGATCTTGCGTGGAGCCCCAGATCGAGGGAGATTATCAGTGGTCTTGTGTGATGACAATCCGCTGCAAAGGCTGAGCTGCTGGTAAGTCAGCACCCCGAACAACTCTGAAACCGTTTACCCCAATACAGTGATTTAGAATTACAGCAGAGCCCAGGAGGTAGTTGCCTATAGGTGAGCAGCAGACCGGAGCAGGGAGGTCGCCAGTAAGGGATAAGACTGGGAGGTCAGGGAATAAACAAAATCAGGAGCCAAAAGCGTAGTCAGAAGGTAGTGTCAAAAACCAGCAGGGCAGCAAAAGTGCAAAATCGTCAGGCGGTAGAAGGGTCAAAATGCAGGCAAACGTCAGAGTCCGTATAATAGAGCACAAACTAGATAGCTGGGAAAACCAAGAATACATCTGGTGGTTTGCAGGACAGGCCTCAAGGTATTTGAAGGGTGCGGTTTACTCTCATATGCTGGAGCTCACAGCCTGATGACCTCATTCGGACTGCCCCTACAACCATGGTGATGCATGACTGGTACCAACCACCTCACTTCTGGTAGAAGTAGCCCGCCGCTACTTAGCCTTGCGCGCACACTCCCGGGGATTAAGGCCCCGTCACATTTGGTGACGCACCAGCGATCCCGACAATGATCCGACTTGGTAGGGATCGCTGGTGCATTGCTACGTGATTGCTGGTGAGATGTCAAACAGTCAGATCTCACCAGTGACGCAGTAACGATACAGCATTTTTAAATAAATGTCATTCAAAAGTACAACTCATTCTGCAAAAAACAACAAGAAGCCTCGTATGTCTGTATTGACGGAAAAATAGAAAAGTTATGGAAGAAGAGAAGGAAAGCAGGAAATCTCCCAGAGGTAAAGGAAAAATACAGGCTTGAGGGGAAGAACGGATGGACGGATAGAAAGACTGAAGGATGGACGGAAAGAAGGAAGGCCGGACGGATGGACGGAAAGAAGTAAGGATGGACGGACGGAAAGAATGAAGGATGGACGGAAAGAAAGACGGACGGACAGAAAGAAGGAAGGACGGATGGAAAGAAGGGACAGAAAGAAGGAAGGACAGACGGGAAGAAAGAAGGACGGACGATGGAAAGAAGGAAGACTGAAAGAAGAAAGTACGGAAAGAAGATAAGACAGACGGACAGAAAGAAGAAAGGACGTACAGAAAGAAGGAAGGACAGAAAGAAGGAAGGACAGAAAGAAGGAAGAATGGCACGGACGGTCGGAAAGAAGGAAGGACGGTCGAAAATAAGGAAGGATGGAAAGAAGGAAGGATGGACGGAAAGAAGGACGTAAGGACAACGGAAGAAAGGAGGGACGGATGGATGGACAGAAGGAAGGATGGAAAGAAGGACGGAAGGAAGGACAGACGGACTGATGGGGCGACGGACGGACGGAAAGAAGGAAGGACGGATGGACGGAAAGAAGGAGGGGCAGAAAGAAGGACAGACGGATAGATGGACAGAAGGAAGGACGGAAAGAAGGAAGGACGGATGGAAAGATGGAAGGACGGAAAGAAGGAGAGACGGAAAGAAGGAGGGACGGGTGGACTGATAGGGCAACGGAAGCAAGGACTCCTCAACAATATCAAAATCCTTAGTATCATATATATCTCCATACATTAACCCCCCAACACTTCACACTGCTGCAGTTACTGAGTGGATAGGCTGCTTCAATCAGTATTTGTGTCATTAGAGACACCGTGCTGACCATCCTTCACCCTGTACACTGTACCAGATCTTCTGCTGTGTGAAGACATCAGTGACACAGAGATGTCATTCACACAGCAGAGGCTTTGTTACAGTGTCTCACAGATTACATCAGTGTCTGCGGACCCCTGTGCAGATTAGAAGCTGCAGACCCCCATCACTGGGCTCACACAGTCCGTTCTCCTTCACTGCTCCTGATCACTGACAGTCCCGGACAGTGCAGAGAAGGAATCACTGATAAGAGGGAGCTATTCACTGTAATCACGGAGCTGCTTCCCCTGAATACAGGACGATTGTCCCTTCCCTCTGCAGACTCTCAATACATCACTGGTGTCTGGCCGGGGGAGGAGCAGCTACACCGGGCAGGTCTCCTCACAGCAATGGCTGCAGGGGAGGATTTCTTACTGTGGAGAGGGCTTATTCATGTAGATGGGGAGGGCGGGGATGTTGCTATGGGGGAGGGGTTGGGGTAGAGGAGGTGGACATGACCAGTTTTTATTACCATGCCTGAACACCCCCCCTGGTCGTGCTTTCAGACGCAAAACAGTGTTATCTAGGACAGAGGTCCCCAACTCCAGGCCTCAAGGCCCACCAACAGTGCATGTTTTCAGGATTTCCTTGGCATTTGACAGTTGGAATCACCACCTGTGCAGGAGATTGAATTACCAACTGTCAAATTTCTAAGGAAATAATGAAAACCTGGACCGTTGGTGGGCCTTGAGGACTGGAGTTGGGGACCTCTGATCTAGGAAACCCTGCAGAAAGCTGACACAAAGTAAATTACAGATTGTCAGCATTCGGCAGCCTGGATATGCACTGAGATTATGTGACGAGCCCGGACAACCCCTTTAATCATCAGCACTACCCTCTTCATAAAGCGTGCTTGGTGATAGAAGCAGATGTCGCTAGAGTAGAAAATCACAGCAGTAGTAAGTCCCATAAAGTGACTCCATTTTGGAAATGATATCCCTCAATGAATTTCTCCATAGTTGTAGTGACTATTTTGACTCCAGACGCACATTCTGGGCATTGGAACACAGTGGATGTTGGAGAGTGAAATTAAAAAATATGCCATTTTATTACCCAATGAAAAAGCTGTGGTTAAAAAAGTGCAATAGGGTCTTACCCCAACAAACAATAAAGGTGTGCTCAGGGTTGCTTGCTTACTTTGTGAGGTTGTGTAACACACAACCAGTTAGAAATGCCTAGACAGTTGCTGCAGAATCCACATTCACTAAGG
>JARQOC010000008.1:66680521-66692254 GCA_033576535.1 Allobates femoralis
GGACCTATCAAATTTATATTTTTTTATTTAATGTTTGTGTGAGTTTCTTCCTTTTTTATTTTCAAATTACAATTTATTGAATTCAACATTTATATACAACAATAAAGAAACACAAAAGACAAATGCCATAAGTGGCAGAATAAATAAATCTTAATCATCATAACACAACTTGCTCAGCATTTTCAACCTGAATGCATGGAACAAACCAAAAGAAAAAAGATGATCATACCCTCAAGTGTTATTGAAGAAGATTAAAAGAACCACCTATTTATACATGAAACAATTTTTTTTCTATTATATCACTAAACATGTTATTCATGAAGTGTTTAGGAAGAATAGTACTTGAAATCAATAGTAGTAATTAGTAATTGAAATATTTATCATTTATATTTATAATTATAATTATTATTCATTATATTTATACTATATTATATATTATAATATATTATCATTAATTAATTATATTATAATTATTAATGATAACATTTATAATTGAAATAGCAAATTAAATCAATGGGGGCCTTTTTCTAAACGATGATCACTCAGAATAACGCTGTGTGTTTATTAGCCCTTAATAAGAAAAGTATTTAACTATTAATAAAAATGCACTCAATCTTAAAACACACTTATCAATATTATAGTAAACTGACTCCCTTGATGACCTTGTACAGACTATTGTTCAAGAGTGAACATGTTCAGGTATGTCAGGAAAGCTCTGAAGCTCTGTCTTACTTCTTGACTCTGCGGTGGGCAGATACTTAACATGATTCACAGAGCTGCTGGCGTGTCATCTGCTCTGCATTCACTGTCTACCCCTGTTCATTCTCAGATTGAGCCCTAAGAAAGCCTTCCTCTCTATCCTCTCCTGCTTCTAAGCTGTAACATAATAAAATAATACAGAAATATCTAAAAATCATGGATTATTTGGTAAATATAGACCCCACACTTTTAAATCACAGGCTGAACAGATCTGAATTCAAGATTTTCGAATTGACGCTATAATAGTTGTATTTTTTTAAATATGATCCCATCACGATCCCAACTTGAATTTTGGCACAGATGTGGCTAAGAGCATAGCAGGCACATGTGCATTTTTGGACATTTTTACATTCTTTACATGCAGATAATTATAGGCCTTGCGTATTTAGTCCTGTGTATTACCTGGTGATGTGAGGGGCGGGGAACCTCCATCATGACGTCCTTGTACAGATCTTTGTGTCCTTCTAAATACTCCCACTCCTCCATGGAGAAATAGACGGAGACGTCCTGACACCTTATAGGAACCTGACACATACAATGATAGCGTCACCCCCGATCCCTCAATAGCGTTACTGTATAATGTCCCAGCATTCCCAGCAGTGTCACCTCTCCAGTCAGCAGCTCAATCATCTTGTAGGTGAGTTCTAGGATCTTCTGGTCATTGATGTCCTCATGTATCAGGGGGTGAGGTGGAGGCCCTGTGATTGGGCTCAGGGGTCTTCCCTCAGACACAGGGTCCTGACAGCACAGATCACTAGAGGTCTTCTTCACTACTGTGTAATCCTGGTTATGGAGAGACACATTAATAAATCTCCAGTCTCCAGACATTTCCCGAGTCCTCACCTCTCCAGTTCTGTCCATAGATAAGAATGATGTCATGTGACATTGTCATCACAATCTCTCCTCACCTCTCCAGTAACAAGGAAGAGGATCTCTAGGGTGAGGTGTAATATCCTCTCCGCCATCTTGTCCCTGTCCATATCCATCCTTGATGGGTCAATCAGGAGAATTCTCTTCTATAGAAGATCTCCACTGAGAGGATCCGATATTGTAGGGACCTGAATGGGGAGAAGATGACAATGTAACATCATAAAGAATCCTGTGTAATAATACAATGACTGGAGATAATAAGGGGAAACATATGAGGAGATAGAACGTGTAGGACATAGAGAGATACAGAGAACATAGAGCTCCACCTGCAGAGCCGCACACCTAATATATGACTGCTCTGTGCTTACAGGACCTGTGATGATGTCACATGGAGGGGAGGAGTCAGGGGTCACATGATCAGATCCTCAGTGTATGCAGGACTCTGCTGTGCTGGTTGTCATGGTGCTGGATGAGGTGAAGTTTATGTGTGGGCTCAGGAGGGATTTACAGTGTGGATGTAGCAGAGCTGAGTGTGTACGAGGTGTACGGAGCGGAGCCGTGTATGTACCAGGTGTACGGAGTGGAGCCGAGTGTGTACGAGGTGTACAGAGCGGAGCCGTGTGTGTACGAGGTGTACAGAGCGGAGCCATGTGTGTATAAGGTGTACGGAGCAGAGCTGTGTGTGTACGAAGTGTACAGAGCGGAGCCTTGTGTGTACGAGGTGTACAGAGCAGAGCCGTGTGTGTACGAGGTGTACAGAGCGGAGTCGTGTGTGTACGAGGTGTACGGAGCGGAGCCGTGTGTGTACGAGGTGTACAGAGCGGAGCCTTGTGTGTACGAGGTGTACAGAGCGGAGCCATGTGTGTATAAGGTGTACGGAGCAGAGCCGTGTGTGTACGAGGTGTACTGAGCGGAGCCGTGTGTGTACGAGGTGTACAGAGCGGAGTCGTGTGTGTACGAGGTGTACGGAGCGGAGCCGTGTGTGTACGAGGTGTACTGAGCAGAGAGCCGTGTGTGTACGAGGTGTACAGAGCAGAGCCGTGTGTGTACGAGGTGTACGGAGCAGAGCTGTGTGTGTACGAGGTGTACGGAGCAGAGCTGTGTGTGTACGAGGTGTACGGAGCAGAGCCGTGTGTGTACGAGGTGTACGGAGCAGAGCTGTGTGTGTACGAGGTGTACGGAGCAGAGCCGTGTGTGTACGAGGTGTACGGAGCAGAGCTGTGTGTGTACAAGGTGTACAGAGCAGAGCCGTGTGTGTACGAGGTGTACAGAGCAGAGCCGTGTGTGTACGAGGTGTACGGAGCAGAGCTGTGTGTGTACGAGGTGTACGGAGCAGAGCTGTGTGTGTACGAGGTGTACGGAGCAGAGCCGTGTGTGTACGAGGTGTACGGAGCAGAGCTGTGTGTGTACGAGGTGTACGGAGCAGAGCTGTGTGTGTACGAGGTGTACGGAGCAGAGCCGTGTGTGTACAAGGTGTACGGAGCAGAGCTGTGTGTGTACGAGGTGTACGGAGCAGAGCTGTGTGTGTACGAGGTGTACGGAGCAGAGCTGTGTGTGTACGAGGTGTATGGAGAGGAGCCGTGTGTGTACGAGGTGTACGGAGCAGAGCTGTGTGTGTACGAGGTGTACGGAGCAGAGCTGTGTGTGTACGAGGTGTACGGAGCAGAGCTGTGTGTGTACGAGGTGTATGGAGAGGAGCCGTGTGTGTACGAGGTGTACGGAGCAGAGCTGTGTGTGTACGAGGTGTACGGAGCAGAGCTGTGTGTGTACGAGGTGTATGGAGAGGAGCCGTGTGTGTACGAGGTGTACGGAGCAGAGCTGTGTGTGTACGAGGTGTATGGAGAGGAGCCATGTGTATTCGAGGTGTACGGAGAAGAGCTGTATGTATACGAGGTGTACAGAGCAGAGCTGTATGTATATGAGGTGTACGGAGAAGAGCTGTATGTATACGAGGTGTACAGAGCAGAGCTGTGTGGCTCTGACTTGCCCCAGCGGGGGCCGTGGGGTACTCAGAACCTTGATCAGAAATACTCTCAGGCAGGCTCCTGCTGCCAGCAAGGCGTTTCAGTCTACCTCTCCTCAGGCGCGAAAGGAACAGTTTACTTGGCTTCTCTCATCAGGTACTTTAGGTTCCAGCACAAGTACAGTGGCGGCTCCGGTAGTCCTTGGCAACCAGGATGGCTTGTCCAGTACACCCCCATTTGAGCTCCTTTCTCTTGGGCCTTTCTTCTCAGCGCTGCCTATCCTCCTGCTTCTTGCATGCGCCTCCGCAGTCAGAGCCTCAATTTCAATAACACCAAATTGTGGAAAAAGTACAAGAATACATACGTTTTTAGAATACAGGGTGGGCCATTTATATGGATACACCTAAATAAAATTGGAATGGTTGGTGATATCAACTTCCTGTTTGTGGCACATTAGTATATGGGGAGGGGAAACATTTCCAGATGGGTGGTGACCATGGCAGCCATTTTGAAGTTGGCCATTTTGAATCAAACTTTATTTTTTTCAATGGAAAGAGGGTCATGTGACACATCAAATCTATTGAGAATTTCTTAAGAAAAACAATGTTGTGCTTGGTTTTAATGTAAATGTATTCTTTCATGAGTTATTTACAAGTTTCTCTTTGTTTACAGCCATTGACATGCCGCAGAGGTTAACACGTGAGGAATGGATAGAAATTGTGTTGATATCTGGTGAACGCAGTACCTGGGTCATTGCAGCAGATTTCAAGACATTCTACGAGATCACCCATCTCCCATGTTACAGTCAGCAAACTGCTTGCCAAATCTCGTGACACAGGTTCAGTGTTGGATTTGTCAAAATGTAATAAACTGTCACTAATGAAGAAACATCAGTGGCTGTCCTAGCTTCATTCAGCATGAGCCCACAGTGTAGCACTCGGCGCATGTCACTGAAGAGTGGTATCAGTCGAACATTCCTTCGGTGGTTATTAGCTACTTACAAATGGCACCCTTACAAAATCCAACTGCTGCAGCATCTCAAAGAGGATGACCCAGATCGGCGCACTGAATCTGCAGAATGGGCAAAACAAAAATTGGAACAGGACCCTCAGTTTACACAGAACATTATGTTTAGTGATGATGTCAACTTTTTTGCGAAGGGTGAAGTTAACAAACAAAACCACCGCTATTGGTCTGACACTAAGCCACAGTGGTCAGATCCCTCCAAGACTGGTGGAACACAAAAATTGATGATATGGTGCGATATATGAGGTACAAAGATAGTGGGGCCATTCTTCATCAATGGAAACCTCAATGCCACTGGATATCTGAAATTGCTACATGATGATGTTTTGCCCTCTTTATGCACTGAAGATGGCACGTTCCCTGAGTTTTTCCAACAAGATGGTGCACCACCACATTATAGGGGTCAGGTTCGAGCATTCCTGCATGGACAGTTTCCTGGAAAAAGGATTGGTCGTCGTGGGCCAGTTGAATGGCCACCAATGTCTCACGATCTGACCCCCTTAAACTTTTATCTTTGGGTCATCTGAAGGCAATGGTCTATGCTGTGAAGATACGAGATGTGCAGCGTCTGAAACAATGAATACTGGAAGCCTGTGCTGGCAGTTCTTCTGCGGTGTTGCTATCAGTGTGTCAAGAGTGGGAGAAAAGGGTAGCATTGACAATCCAACACAATGGGCAGCACTTTATGACCACTTATAAAATGTGATCAAACTTGTAAATAACTGAAAGAATACAGTTACATTAAAACCAAGCACACCATTGTTTTACTTATGAAATTCTCAATATGTTTGATGTGTCACATGACCCTCTTCCCATTGAAAAAAATAAAGTTGGATCCAAAATTTCCGACTTCAAAATGGTCACCACCCATCTGTAAAAGTTTTCCCCCTTCCATATTTTAAACCCTTCCTGACCCTTGACGCCACGTAGTCGTCATGAAAGTCAGTGCGTTCCCGACCCATGACACCTATGTGGCGTCATGAAAAGATTGGGGTCCTGCAGCCGGCCCTACACACAGGAGAGGACCGTAGGTGATGTCAGGGGGGGTGGCTTTGCACCGCCCCGCCTTCAATTGCTGTGATTAGCTGTTGAAATTTCCAACAGCTAATCACAGCGATTTTCACTGTAAATCTATCGAAGGGGCTGTCACGGCCTTTTCCATAGGCTGGAGTGCTGAAGGAGCGGGAATCGCCCCCTCCAGCTCTGATGGGAGTGATCTGATGGGATGATCACTCACTGATGGGATCACTCACTGACGGGATGATCACAGTCGCTCCACAGCCCCTGCACCCGTCGACGCCGTCGGTGATCCCGCCGCTGGTAATTCTTCATCGCCTCCCCTCCTCCTGCTCTGCTCATCTCCGCCCCTCTTTCTCCTCCCCTCCTTCTCCTACCCCCCATCTGTTCCCTGTGCCCTCCTTTCCCCCGCTGCCCCCACACACCTCTGTGATGCTCCAATGGGGCCAGTCACCGCTCCCCGCCATCACCTCTCCAGCTGACAGGAGGAGATGCCGGACACCAGGCTGCCAGGAGGGTGAGGTGAGTATGGATGGATGGACTGGATGGATGAGATGAATGGGTGGGATGGATGGGATGAGGATGGATGGGATGGTTGGATGGGATTGATGGGGTGAGGTGAGATGGATGGATTGGATGGGATGGATGGAGTGAGGTGAGGATGGATGGGATGGATGGGACCCCAGAGACTACAACAAGGATCAAGTTTCCACTTGTTGTAGTCTTTGCGGTCATAATGATGGTGCACTGTATGGCAGATAATTGCCATACAGTGCACCATCACCGTGACCCCAGGGTTCATGGTGATGATGCACTGTATGGCAGGTCATTGCTAAATAGTGCATCATCTCCGTTACCCCAGAGACTACAACAAGAGGACACTTGATCCCTTGTTGTAGTCTCTGGGGTCACGATGATTTTTCACAGTACAGCAGATCATTGCCATACAGTGCACCATGACACCAAGAAACTAAAGCAAGGGATCAAGTGTCCTCTTGTTGTAGTCTCTGGGGTAACGGAGATGGTGCACTATATAGCAATGATCTGCCATACAGTGCATCATCACCGTGACCCCAGAGATAACAACAAGAGTACACTTGATCCCAAGTTGCAGTCTCTGGTGTCAGTGATGATGCACTGAATGGCAATAGATCTGCCATACAGTGCACCATCACTGTGACACCAGAGACTGCAACAAGAGGACACCTGATCCCTTGCTGCAGTCTCTGGATGCAGCAGAGGCGATCGAGCGTCATGGGACCATCGTTTTGGACTACATCGGATAATAATATCAAAGATGGATTCCAAATTTTGATTGTGTTTTTTTCTAATAAAAAGATTTTTCTTAATGTGGTGTATTTTTAGATTCCTAATAGCCGGGTCTAACACTGGCCTGACATTATGAATCTTGGGCTTAGAGCCAGCTGCCAATAAAAAAGCTGGCATTAAACCCTTTATTACCCAGTTTGCCACTGGCACCAGGGCAACTGGAAGAGTCTCGGTATAGCACCAGAAAATGGCACTTCAGTGAATGCGCCATTTTCTGGGGTGGATGCGGGCTGCAATTCGCAGCATGAGGGGCCCAGAATGCTTGGGCCTCTCCATACTGAGGATTCCAGCCCACAGCTGCCTAGTTATATCCTGGCTGGACCAAAAAATGGCGGAGCCCCACGTCGTTTTTTTTCTCTAATTAGGTCTATAAATAAAAAAAAATGGGCTTCGCTGTACTTTTGGTTGCCAGCCAGGTGCAACGGGGCAGCTGGGGGTGGGTGGCAGTGCGTAGTTGTCAAGTTGTAAATGGCTGGACCAAAAATATGGCGTCATTTTTTTTTTAATTCTACAAATAAAACGACATGGAACTTTGCACACAGGGGCTCTCCATACGCGACATGGTGTCCGCTAAGAATTTGAATGGAAAATTGGCTCCAATTATTAGCGGACAGCATGTCACGGATGGAGAGCCCCTGTGTGTCTAAACTTTGAAGCTCCCCACAAGTGACCCCATTTTGGAAGCAAGAGACCCCCAAGGAACTTATCTGGTTGCATAGCAAGCACTTTGAACCCCGCGGTGCTTCACGAATTAATCCGTAAAAATGAAAAAAGAAAATTTTTGTGAAAAAAAAATATTTTAATTTTTATGGATCAGTTTGTGAAGCACCTGGGGGTTCAAAGTGCTCACTATGTATCTAGATATGTTACTTGGGGGTCTAGTTTACAAAATGGGTTCACTTGTGGGGGAGCTCCAATGTTTAGGTCCACAAGGGCTCTCCATATGCGACATGGTGTTCGCTAACAATTTGAATGGAAAATTAGTTCCAATTGTTAGCAGACACCATGTCGCGTATGAAGTGCCCCTGTGTGCCTAAACATTGGAGCTTCCCCATAAGTGATCCCATTTTGGAAACTAGACCCCTCAAGGAACTCTAGATGCATAGTGAGCACTTTGAACCCCCAGGTGCTTTACAAATTGATCCGTAAAAATGAAAACGTTTTGTTTTTTCACAAAAATGTTCTTTTCGCCTCAATTTTTTCATTTTCACATGGGCAACAGGATAAAATGGATCCTTAAGGGCTCGAAAAGGAAAGAGCGCCATTTGACTTTCTGAATGAGAAATTAGCTCCAAAAGTCAAATGGTGCTAATTCTCTTCCGAGCCCTGCCATGCGCCCAAACAATGGTTTATGACCACATATGAGGTATCGGTGTACTCAGGAGAAATTGCCCAACAAATTGTAGGATCCATTTTATCCTTTTGCCCATGTGAAAATGAAAAAAATGAGTCTAAATGAACATTTTTGTTGGAAAAACTAAAATGTCCATTCTTTTCCCTCCACTCGTTATATACCCTGCCTGTATACAGCTACATTAATCCTGAAAAGGAATATACACACCGCAGTATGATATATACCCTGCCTGTATACAGCTACATTAATCCTGAAAAGGAATATACACACTGCAGTCTGCTATATACCCTGCCTGTATACAGCTACATTAATCCTGAAAAGGAATATACACACCGCAGTCTGATATATATGCTGCCTGTATACAGCTACATTAATCCTGAAAAGGAATATACACACTGCAGTCTGCTATATACCCTGCAAGTATACAGCTACATTAATTCTGAAAAGGAATATACACCGCAGTCAACTATATACCCTGCCAGTATACTGCTACATTAATTGTGAATAGGAGTTTACACACTGCAGTCTGCTACATACCCTGCCTGCCTGTATACAGCTAAATTAATCCTAAAAAGGACTGTTTAGATGGATATTAGAAGCCTGCACACCAGCCCCAGATGTGCTGACTGGTATACAGCCGATTGTAATACACTGTAGTGTGCTACTTACCCTGCCTGCCTTTATACAGCTAAATTAATCCTAAAAAGGACTGTTATTTTGATGGAGATAGATATTAGAAGTTTGTACATCAGCCCCAGATGTGCTGACTGGTATACAGCCACTTGTGGTACACCATAGTGTGCTATATACCCTGCCTGCCTGTATACAGCTAAATTAATTCTAAAAAGGACTGTTGTTTTCATGGAGATAGATATTAGATGCGTGTACACCAGCCCCAGATGTGCTGACTGGTATACAGTCACACCGTAGTGTGCTATATATCCTGCCTGCGTGTATACAGCTAAATTAATCTTCAAAAGGACTGTTTAGATGGATATTAGAAGTCTGATACACCAGCCCCAGATGTCACTGGTATACAGCCTCCTGTGCTACACCGTAGTGTGCTATATACCCTGCCTGCCTGTATACAGCTAAATTAATCCTTAGAAAGACTGTTGTTTAGATAGATAGATAGATAGATAGATAGATAGATAGATAGATAGATAGATAGATAGATAGATGTTATGCTACAAATTGGAAATTGTCTGCCCTAATTCACTTCTGCTTCTCACTTTGCATGTCTTTGATTTGCACAAAATGTTTATCTTCTGCCTGTATGGTATGGCCCTGCCTCCCTGCTGTTTAATTAGCTAAGTTGTGTCATCTTTCCTGTTAGTTAATGCACCCTGCCTGTTCTGTTTAACATACACCCCTCCTCTCCCTTCCCTCTGGTCAGCTCAAATCACTTTTTTGGACTCTCATAATTGTATTTAAATGATACCTGGAGGTCTCCTGGACCTTGGTCTCCTCTGTGTCACCTCAAGTGTCTCTTAAGTGTTCAGAAATATCCCAGAAATAACACAGAAGTAACCAGAAGGTACCAGCTATATCCATCTGCTAACTGTCTTTGTTACTTTACTTTCAACTAACTTTCATGCCATAACAGCAACTGCTTCACTAATCCTTACCCCCTTCCACTACACCCAAACTCCATCGCTCCCAACACAAATATTTATCTCACCATCGCTCTTACCTCCCCACCTGAGCTCCTCAGCTGACCTGCTCCTCAATCTCACACCTCTCCTGCAGAAACACAAAACACTTTCATTCTCCCACCTGCTTGCTCTCTCTTTGCTTCTCCTATCAGCCGGCAACAGATCTCCACAGCTAACATTCCCCACTATTCCTCCCTGCTATCACCCCACATCTGCAAGAAACAGCCGCAATCTTTTAAATATAAAACCCATTCCCCTGACTCCCACTCCCCCGCCCCCTCTCTCTGAAGCGCTCTGGAATGCCCACTCCATCTGTAATAAATTCCACTTCATTCACAACCTCTTTACCTCTTGCAGACTCTTCTTGCTGGGCCTCACAGAAACATGGCTGACACCCTCTGAAATGGCCTCCCCCTGCTGCGCTATGCTATGGCGCACTTCATTTTTCCCACACACCTCGCACTGACAACAAACATGGTGGAGGAGTGGGTCTTCTCCTTTCTAGAAACTGCAGCTTCAACCCAATCCCTCCTCCTCCCTCCCTTATCCTCTTATCCTTTGAAGTGCACTCTGTCCGTATCTACTCTCCGTCAAACTTCCAAGTGGACATCATATATCGACCACCAGGCTCTACTACTGCGTTCTTTGACCAATTCTCCATCTGGTTTCTTCACTTTCTCTCTGTTGACATTACCACCATCATCATGGGTGACTTCAACATCCCCATTCATACCAACCAGTCAACAGCCTCCAAACTCCTGTCACTTGCTTCATCCTTTAGCCTCTCTCAATCGTCCTCCACAGCCACACACACAGATGGACATACACTAGACCTCATCTTTACCCACCTCTGCCCCCTAACTAACCCCACAATCTCCCGTCTCCCCCTAGCTGACCACCATCTACTTACAGTTAGGGCCAGAAATATTTGGACAGTTTTGCTATTTTAGCTGTTTACAAAAACATGTTCAGAAATACAATTATATATATAATATGGGCTGAAAGTGCACACTCCCAGCTGCAATATGAGAGTTTCCACATCCAAATCGGAGAAAGGGTTTAGGAATCATAGCTCTGTAATGCATAGCCTCCTCTTTTTCAAGGGACCAAAAGTAATTGGACAATGGACTCTAAGGGCTGCAATTAACTCTGAAGCCGTCTCCCTCGTTAACCTGTAATCAATGAAGTAGTTAAAAGGTCAGGGGTGGATTCCAGGTGTGTGGTTTTGCATTTGGAAGCTGTTGCTGTGACCAGACAACATGCGGTCAAAGGAACTCTCAATTGAGGTGAAGCAGAACATCCTGAGGCTGAAAAAAAAGAAAAAATCCATCAGAGAGATAGCAGACATGCTTGGAGTAGCAAAATCAACAGTTGGGTACATTCTGAGAAAAAAAGGAATTGACTGGAGAGCTTGGGAACTCTAAAAGGCCTGGGCGTCCACGGATGACAACAGTGGTGGATGATCGCCGCATACTTTATTTGGTGAAGAAGAACCCGTTCACAACATCAACTGAAGTCCAGAACACACTCAGTGAAGTAGGTGTATCTGTCTCTAAGTCAACAGTAAAGAGAAGACTCCATGACAGTAAATACAAAGGGTTCACATCTAGATGCAAACCATTCATCAATTCCAAAAATAGACAGGTCAGAGTTAAATTTGCTGAAAAACACCTCAAGAAGGCAGCTCAGTTCTGGAAAAGTATTCTATGGACAGATGAGACAAAGATCAACCTGTACCAGAATGATGGGAAGAAAAAAG
>JARQOC010000008.1:68629854-68829854 GCA_033576535.1 Allobates femoralis
ATGAGTGCACAGAAATACCTGACTGCTTATGTTAGGAGTACTTGATGCTATTTATCTACTTACATAATGGAATGCCAAGTACATAGATACCTAATTGAGCTCACTTCCTGTTTTTTAACTATTTTTATGACCTGATTTCCTCCTATTTTATAGGTTAGGATAAGCGCCAATTTATATTCTGTTCTAATATTTTTTTCAAGTACTATGCAGCTGGATGTTATTAATGAAATGCACAACAATATTCGAGTTGGAAAACCTTTATAAAAGCAGAACTTTGACAGTTTAGTCTTCTAGATATCAAACCTGACCTCAGAGAAGCCATCTGGAAGGTGGACACTTGCACTAAGATAGTGACCCGTCCCAGGACCGTGGGGTACTCGGTTCTGGGCGTCGATTCACGGGGGATGTCACGGGGGCCTGTGCCCAATCCCATGGCCCTGGTGGTTGCTAAAAGTCAGTAATAAAAATAAAAGTAGTTTGTGACACCATCTAGTGTGCAGAAGGGTACAGATGTCCTTGATCTGTGCCCACTGTGCAAGCATCATTTGCACCACATTTGGCTCACTTTGAATTACTGTACGCATCATTACATACTGTGCCAGGGTAACTCACCGCTGCCAGAGTTGCTGCAACATCTTTGAAAGATCTCTATAGTGATGATAGTGGTTGAGCCACAAGATGTGATTGGCTTAAGTGAGAAGACAGTGACCATGCCTTGTGCAGTAGCTCATCCAGGCTAGGATAGTACCATAGGAGTTGCTGGCCAATGAGGTTGAGGACGTGAGCCATGCAAGGCATATGTGTATGTTAGACTTGGCGTAGTGACACCATAAGGTTTGCACCATTATCAGTATGTCCATTGGTGAAGCTCGTGATTCGTGAAAATGCCTTTTAGGGGAAACTGAAGGATTTTGCAATCACTGCTTTGAGGCTACTGTATATACAGACTTTTTTAGGGAAAACACAACGTTTTTGCAATCACCTGTTGTATGCAAAAAACAAGGCTTTCATAATGCACACAGATTTGGTAATGCTTATGTCTGGATGGACCTTCTCGCCCTCCTATTCTAGCTAAAAAACAATTGAGTAGCTAGCTATCTTTTACTGTGGCACGGATGGAGTAGGATGGAGCAGCATGGAGTGGCAGCCCTATCCCTAGTAGTAGCACTTAAATGGCAAATGTCCACAGGCTTCACACTGCAGCGTATGCTGCGCATACCCATACACAGTGCCAAACGCAAACACTTTCATGGGAACCCAAAGGAGATTGTCCACATGCGTTCACATGAAAATCTGATGTGAGCCGCCCTGCCATCCAATCGGTTGGCGGCGGCCGGGAGGCAGAGATCAGCGGTGGAGATCCTGGCCGCTGCTGATGATCTCTTCCTCCCTGCCGCCGTCGCTGATCTTCCGGCCACCGCCACTGATGTCTTCATCCCTGCCGCTACCGCTGGTTAAAATAGCCGTCGGGAAAGCCAGCGCCGGTTTCCCGCCCCGCTAACTCAAATGATCAGCTGATGATCATTTGAATTAGGGGGGCAGGAAAACCGGCACTGGCTTTCCTGCCGGCTATTTTAACCAGCGGCGGCAGCGGCAGGGAGGAAGAAAGAAGATGAAGAATGAAAAGGAAAGAAGAAGAGGAAAGAAGAAGAAGAGGAAGAAGAGGAAAGAAGAAGAGGAAAGAAGAAGAGGAAAGAAGAGGAAAGAAGAAGAGGAAAGAAGAAGAGGAAAGAAGAAGAGGAAAGAAGAAGAGAATGCCAGGAGAAGATGTACCTCCGGATGACCTCTCCGTCCGATGCGTCTGTGCGCTTGCCAGCAGATAGCAATGCGCACAGATGCACTTTCATTCATTTCTTGTGCGCAGCTGTCTGCATGCGCATAAAGCAAGCACACAGCTACGCACAAAAAATGCAACATGTTGCGTTCAGCATGTGCATAAATTATACGCAGCCGAACGCATCTGAGCCCAGGTACGCACAGGCACTATGCGTTCCTATGTTAAACATAGGAGTGCATAGTGTCTGCGTCTAGCTGCGCTCAGATACGCAGCTTTCACAGCGCACATCGAGCGCAAAAGTGAACCCAGCCTTTGGCTAGCTTGTGTCATAGGCTGCCTATGGCATAAACCCTTGCGTCTATAACTTGTGGGTGTTTTATGCACCCTGAGTGGCTACCAGCCCGTAATTGCTACACAGAAAGTGCTAGGAAAATAAAATGGAGTCCAACACTTTCATTATTCCAGTTAGCTTCTAAATGTAACCTTTTAGTACTGCAATCTGTGACAAAGATAGTTTTACCCTGTCGTATTGTATTATGCAAATGAGGCAGTCCAGCAATGCATCTCTTCATTCAAAATAGCCCTTCTTTTTTTTTTTAAACCATAATTTTTTATTGAGAAATTCAAAATTATACATAAACAGAAAGGCTTATATATGCGTATACGCTTACGCCCGTGGGCATCACTATGTCAGTCCTGCTTTTGATTATCTAGTTATGCTTCCTGGGCATGATGGACTGTCTCAATACAATCCTCATTATCGTAGGATCATTATGCATGTTGTTGGTCACCATACCTCCCACTATGTACAGTGTGGCTCATTTTGACAATGCCCTTAGCCACACCCCAAGTCACACCCATTTGACATTTCTTTCTATCCTGGCACGAGGAGATATCCGAGGTGTGATGGGAGTGAAGTCCAGAGCAGAAATGAAAAGGGGCACCACCGTAGCTAATACCGGGGTTCCCACTGGGGAACTCAATTACGTGTGAGGGGGAGACACAGGACCGTCTGAGGTGCCAGATACAGTCTCAGTACTGGAAATCAAGCAAAAGAAGAAAAAACATCGGCACTCACCAGAACAGCATATAGCGGGATTTTTCTTTTTATTTAGCCCAGGAGCAGCATACAAAGGGGTGCAGGGAGGGGGAGCAGAGGTGACAACAGCGCCGTTTCGGGTAAATGCCCTTCCACGGGTCATAGCAAGCCACATGTGTTCACTCACTTCCTATATAGGTGGAGTGAACACGCCCATCTGACATCATCATGTGGCTAAGTGTGTGAAAACATACACAAACACTTAATTAAAAACAACATTATCAAAGAATGCAACATAACAAGGAAAATTAATTCAACAATCAATTAAGTTTCTCAATTTTTCATTGGTTTTAAAACTTACAATATTGTCGCTACACTACACAGTGCCTAGCGAATGGGCGTTCCCCTCCTTGGTGTCCAAGTGCCTGATCAACAAAAAAAAACAAACCTCCACTCCACCTGTGGAGCACAGAGACCATCCCCACTCCTCAGTATGTGCGCGCTCACGCACCGCTGACACAGCGAGGAGCCGCACATAACGTGAAATAGGCGGGGCGTTGCCAGACAGCAACCGACCAAACAAGCGGCAGTACAGTATAACCCTGACAACCGGGCATGCACATATCGCAGCACCAAGAACAGTGCATACTGGTCTGTTAAGATTAACCCTCACTGGGCAGACCACGCTGCAGGCTAGTGAAAGCAACAATGATAAGGAGGCACCGACAGGCACGCATGGTCCAGAGATGACCCAATTGAGTCCATAATCTCAACACCATGCGCAACAAACAGCACTCCCACCTTTCCATTATAACGGGGGTGCAAAGCGACATCGCAGGGCCTTAAAAGGAGGAAGATTGCACCAAACCAATAAATAAATAAACTCCAAGGAGTCCTATCCTCCTTAAAAGGGGCCTCACTCCCTCTTACGAGAAAAAAAACCCTCTCAGCAGCAACATTAACCGCAAGGCTATAACTGACCATCAACGCTCAAACTTGGACGCCAACATGGACAACATACAGATCAGCGTTTTGGATCACCACGGAAAAAGGATACCCATCATAGGCAACACTATCATATAGGGGTATAAAACAATATCCACATTAATATATATGATATATATGAAATATAAATAGGAGGGAAGGAAAAACGTACACAGACAACTTTTACATCTTATATAGATAAAACATTCCTGAAAATAGAGTAGCTACTTAGCCAAAACCCCATTTTTCAACCTAACGTGAAGAACAAGTTTGTAATTAAAGAAATACGGCTCAATCCAGCTTGTCAGTAAGCCCAAGCGGACCCTGTGCATTTAGCTCAAGGATCTACTTGGCTTCAAGCTGTAGCAATCGCTTATGCTCATCTCCCCCAGACTTTGAGGGAATCAACTTCTTAATACCTGCAAATCGTAAGGTATTGGCATCTCCACCATGTTTTTCAATCGCATGCTGTATGAGCCGTGGTGAACCCTTATTTTTAGCTACTGAACAAAAATGTTCCCTAGCCCTAACACACATAGATCTGATAGTTTTACCTATATAAAATCTCTTACAGGGACACCAGATGACGTACACTACCCATTTTGTGCAGCAATTAATAAATGAATTGGTTCTAATACTACGGCCACCAATGTCCAAACAAGGACCGGTAGCTAACTGGCCACACCAGTTACAATGCCCACACTTAAAATTGCCCCGCAAATGGTTCACACCTAGCCAGGTACCTTCACTTTCTAATGGGCAGATTCTTTTTTGCACCAAGGTGTCTCCCAAGTTTCTGCATTTCCGGTAGGTGACCACAGAGGGTGGTGACAGCTTAGATAAGGTTCTATCACATTCTACGACATGCCAGTGTCGCTTAATGGCAGAAGCTATCCGTCCAAACATCGGGCCGTGTTTGAAATTGAAGAAGAATCTCCTCCCCGCCTGGGCATTAGAACTATTCCCATTCTCTAACCTGGTGGGCAGGCTATGAGAGCGTGCCCTCTGACGGGCTTTCTGTAGTACTTCAATAGGGTAACCCCAATGTTGTAGGTCCTTTTCCAACGAATCTGATTGCTTCTCAAACCCCTCACTCGTGTTGCTGATGCGGCGAAACCGCAAAAACTGACTGAAGGGTAATACCCTTCTAGTGTGGTCAGGGTGCGCACAGCGGACATGTAGTAGCGAGTTTGTTGCGGTAGATTTCCTATGTACTGTTCTAATTAAGGCATTACATCTTAATGCAAGTTTCACATCCAAACATTCTAGGGTCATCCCACCGAATACGGAGGTGAACAACATATTGTACGTGTTATGATTGAAAAATGCAACAAACTGGTTAAACATCACAGTGTCCCCCTCCCACACTATCAGGACGTCGTCAACAAATCTGACGTAGTGCTTCAAGTACTTTAGATAAGGTTTGCATTGAGAAGATACATATTCCTCCTCGAAGGCCGCCAGGAAGAGGTTGGCCAGGGCACATGGCCACACCTCCCCTCTGGACAAACCACTTATCAAGGAAACAAAATGTATTGTGAGTCAAAATAAAATCCAAGGACACACAAACAAAATCTATAACATCATTGTCATTACTGTACCTGGCCAACATCCTCCTTATCACCGTGACTGCCAGCTTCTGAGGAATTCTCGTGTATAGACTTTTCACGTCTATGGATGCTAAATTATAGCCATCCATCCACGTGATCTGATCTACCACTTGTATAAATTCAAACGTATCTTTTACAAGTGTTGGAACCAGTTTAAGGTAAGGATGCAAAAACCAGTCGAGGAATTTTGAAAGTGGCTCAAGCAATGAGCCCACTGCAGAAACGATTGGCCTACCTGGAGGGGCTGTCTCACTTTTGTGGATTTTGGTAAGTAATACCAATGCGGTCTGGTGGAGTATTCCGGGTACAGCTTCTCTGCTTCCTTAATGGATAGCACATTTTTATCTATGAACATCCGTAATAATGATGATAATTTTTTTTGATGTACTAAAGTGGGATCCCCCACCAGTTCAGTAGCTAAAAATAAGGGTTCACCATGGCTCATACAGCATGTGATTGAAAAACATGGTGGAGATGCCAATACCTTACGATTTGCAGGTATTGAGAAGTTGATTCCCTCAAAGTCTGGGGGAGATGAGCATAAGCGATTGCTACAGCTTGAAGCTAAGTGGATCCTTGAGCTAAATGTGCAGGGTCCACTTGGGCTTAATGACAAGCTGGATTTAGCCGTATGTCTTTAATCACAAACTTGTTCTTCCGTGGTGATCTGAAACGCTGATCTGTATGTTGTCCATGTTGGCGTCCAAGTTTGAGTGTTGATGATCACTTATAGCCTTGCGGTTAGTGTTGCTGCTGAGAGGGGTTTTTTTCTCGTAAGAGGGAGTGAGGCCCCTTTTAAGGAGGATAGGACTCCTTGGAGTTTATTTATTTATTGGTTTGGTGCAATCTTCCTCCTTTTTAGGCCCTGCGATGACGCTTTGTACCCATGTTATAATTGAAAGGTGGGAGTGCTGTTTGTTGCGCATGGTGTTGAGATTATAGACTCAATTGGGTCATCTCTGGACCATGCGCGCCTGTCGGTGCCTCCTTATCACTGTTGTTTTCACTAGCCTGCAGTGTGGTCTGCTCAGTGAGGGTTAATCTTAACAGACCAGTATGCACTGTTCTTGGTGCTGCGATATGCGCATGCCCGGTTGTCAGGGTTATACTGTACTGCCGCTTGTTTGGTCGGTTGCTGTCTGGCAACGCCCCGCCTATTTCACGTTATGTGCGGCTCTTCGCTGTGTCAGCGGTGCGTGAGCGCGCACATACTGAGGAGTGGGGATGGTCTCTGTGCTCCACAGGTAGAATGGAGGTTTTAGTTTTTTTTTGATCAGGCACTTGGACACCATGGAGGGAACGCCCATTCGCTAGGCACTGTGCAGTGTAGCGACAATATTGTAAGTTGTAAAACCAATGAAAAATTGAGTAACTTAATTGATTGTTGAATGAATTTTCCTTGTTATGTTGCATTCTTTGATTATGTTGTTTTTAATTGTTTGTGTATGTTTTCACACACTTAGCCACATGATGATGTCAGATGGGCGTGTTCACTACACTTATATAGGAAGTGAGTGAACACATGTGACTTGCTGTGACCCGTGGAAGAGTATTTACCCGAAACGGTGCCGTCGTCACCTCTATGCCCCCTCCCTGCACAGCTTTGTATGCTGCTCTTGGACTAAATAAAAAGAAAAATCCCGCTATATGCTGTTCTGGTGAGTGCCGATGTTTTTTCTTTTTTTGCTTGATGGCAGTGAAGGACATTCAGCAGACGACCAAGACTGCAGAGTATAGATTCAAATCCAGGACTGTCCATTATATTCAGGACAGTTGGGACTAGAGATAAGTGAATCGATTCACAGAACTCCGGTCCAGAGTCCAAGTCAGTGGTACCCGGCGGCTGGACATGGAACTTATCAATCTTTTTCCTTCTGGTGTCCCTGGTAAGGCTTTTTATTATCCAGGGCTGGCGCAGCGACATCTGCTTTATGCTCATTTCTAGTTGGGACCTATGGATTTATCTTTTGTTTTTTCATTCATACTCATAGCATCAGAACTTTCTTGTTTCTATATAAGCTTCACTATATGAGTTATTGGGCCCTTCCCAGCCTAAAAATACCATCCAGAAGTAGAGCATTACTCTGCCTCATTTACATAGATATGTGGTCAAAATTGTTGGTACCCCTCATTTAATGAAAGAAAACCCACAATTGTCACAGAAATAACTTGAATCTGACAAAAGTAATAATAAATAGTGATGAGCGAGTACTAAAATGCTCTGGTGCTCGAAGCTCGGGCCGAGCATCCCAAGATACTCGTGTACTTGGCCCGAGCACCGAGCCCAATGTTATCCTATGGGAGACCCGAGTATTTTTCTGATATGACCCCCGGCAGCATGGAAAAACCCTAAAAATGTCACAAAAGTATCAGAACAGTGCTTAAATGATATGGGAACTGCATGGGGAATACCCCTGGAAGCATTTCAGACCCCAAGGTCACTAATGTCAACATTGTTGTCAGACTATTACGCCACTTTTACGGACTGTCAAGAAAACGTTACAAAATGAAACCAAAACGGATTTTCATGGAAAAAATATTAAGGGCTCATACCCACTTGTGAGACAGAGTTTGTGTATGTTAGTTTTTTGGATTATATGAAAGATTTTTTTTTTTTTTAAATTGTGTGGCACTCCCATGCCCCTGCGAAGAGACGAAAATGAAGGCCTCTTTAAATAATGTGCCCATTATAAGGAAGTGGGTCTTTTGTAGTAATGCCCTAGGCAGAGAAGCCAAAAATTGTGTGGCACTGTGATGCCCCTGGATAGAGACGTGCATGAGGGCCTCTTTAAATAATGTGCCCATTGTAAGGAAGTGGGTCTTTTGTAGTATTTCCCTAGGCAGGGCAGCCAAAAATTGGGAGGCACTTCAATGCCCCTGGATAGAGACGTGCATGAGGGCTTCTTTAAATGATGTTTCCATTGTAAGCAAGTGTGTCTTTTGTAGTATTTCGCTAGGCAGGGAAGCCAAAAATTGGGAGGCACCAATATGCCACTGAATAGAGGCGTGCATGACGGCCTCTTTAAATAATGTGCCCATTGTAAGCAAGTGTGTCTTTTGTAGTATTTCCCTAGGCAGGGAAGCCAAAGGTTTGGAGGCACCAAGATGCCCCTGCATAGAGGCGTGCATGAGGGCCTTTTCAAAAAATGTGCCCATTGTAAGCCAGTGTGTCTTTTTTAGCATTGCCCTAAGCAGGGAAGCCAAAAATTGGAAGCACCAAGATGCCCCTGCATAGAGGCGTGCATGTGTGGTCAAAATTGTTGGTACCCCTCATTTAATGAAAGAAAAACCCACAATTGTCACAGAAATAACTTGAATCTGACAAAAGTAATAATAAATAGTGATGAGCGAGTACTAAAATGCTCGGGTGCTCGAAGCTCGGGCCGAGCATCCCAAGATACTCGTGTACTCAGCCCGAGCACCGAGCCCAATGTTATCCTATGGGAGACCCGAGTATTTTTCTGATATGACCCCCGGCAGCATGGAAAAACCCTAAAAATGTCACAAAAGTATCAGAACAGTGCTGAAATGCTATGGGAACAGCATGGGGAAGACCCCTTGAAGCATTTCAGACCCCGAGGTCACTGCTGTCAACAATGTTGTCAGACTATTACGCCACTTTTACGGACTGTCAAGAAAACGTTACAAAATGAAACCAAAACGGATTTTCATGGAAAAAATATTAAGGGCTCATACCCACTTGTGAGACAGAGTTTGTGTATGTTAGTTTTTTGGATTATATGAAAGATTTTTTTTTTTTTTAAATTGTGTGGCACTCCGATGCCCCTGGGAAGAGACGTAAATGAAGGCCTCTTTAAATAATGTGCCCATTATAAGGAAGTGGGTCTTTTGTAGTAATGCCCTAGGCAGGGAAGCCAAAAATTGTGTGGCACTGTGATGCCCCTGGATAGAGACGTGCATGAGGGCCTCTTTAAATAATGTGCCCATTGTAAGGAAGTGTGTGTTTTGTAGCATTGCCCTAGGCAGGGCAGCCAAAAATTGGGAGGCACCCCAATGCCCCTGGATAGAGGTGTGCGTGACGGCTTCTTTAAATGATGTTCCCATTGTAAGCAAGTGGGTCTGTTGTTGTATTTCCCTAGGCAGGGAAGCCAAAGGTTTGGAGGCAACAAGATGCCCCTGCATAGAGGCGTGCATGAGGGCCTTTAAAAAAAAGTGTCCATTGTAAGCAAGTGTGTCTTTTTTAGTACTGCCCTAGGCAGGGAAGCCAAAAATTGGAAGCACCAAGATGCCCCCTCATTAAGGCGTGCATGAGGGCCTTTTCAAAAAAAGTGCCCATTGTAAGCACGTGTGTCTGCTATAGTATTTCCCTAGGCAGGGAAGCCAAAAGTTTGGAGGCACCAAGATGCCCCTGCATAGAGGCGGGCATGAAGGCCTTTAAAAAAATGTGCCCATTGTAAGCAAGTGTGTCTGCTGTAGTATTTCCCTAGGCAGGGAAGCCAAAGGTTTGGAGGCACCAAGATGCCCCTGCATAGAGGCGTGCATGAGGGCCTTTTCAAAAAATGTGCCCATTGTAAGCCAGTGTGTCTTTTTTAGTATTGCCCTAGGCAGGGAAGCCAAAAATTGGAAGCACCAAGATGCCCCTGCATAGAGGCGTGCATGAGGGCCTTTTCAAAAAATGTGCCCATTGTATGCAAGTGTGTCTGCTGTAGTATTTCCCTAGGCAGGGAAGCCAAAGGTTTGGAGGCACCAAGATGCCCCTGCATAGAGGCGTGCATGAGGGCCTCTTTAAATGATGTGCCCATTATAAGCAAGTGTGTCTGCTGTAGTATTTCCCTAGGCGGGGAAGCCAAAAATTGTATAGCACTTGAATGCCCCTGGATAGAGACGTTCATGAGGCCCTCTTTAAATGATGTGCCCATTTTAAGCAAGTGGGTCTGTTGTTGTATTTCCCTAGGCAGGGAAGCCAAAAATTGGGAGGCATTGCGATGCCTCTGGGAAGAAACATGGAGGAGGGTCTCTAAAAATTGTTCCCATTACAAAGGAGCCGGTCTCCTGTACTTGTAATGCCCATTCTGGAAGCATGGACTGAAACATTTACCCCTGGGGGCTATACATGAAACCAATGCCTAACTTTAGAACGGTTAGGTGCATCGTCATCATAAATATGATGTAAAAAATTATGGTTTTGTGGCATCATGAACCACGGTCACACTGATTATATGATGGTGGTGGATGAGGAGAAGGAGGAGCAGTACAGCAAGTAGCCAAACACATGAAGTCTGTACCGATGTGTGGGTGTGCGGAGGTGCATGGGAATCTACCGGCACAAAATTTAAATTCTGCTATCATTTGGTGGTGGTGTGGTGAAGTCAGACCCAATCCAACCCTTGTTCATCTTGATCAAAGTCAGCCTGAGAGCATTTTCAGTTGACAGGCGGGCGCTTTTATCTGTAATAATTCCACTTGCGGCACTAAAAACACGCTCTGACAGGACGCTAGCGGCAGGGCAGGCCAGGACTTCCAAGGTGTAGAGAGCCAATTCCTGCCACGTGTCCAGCTTGGATACTTAATAATTATAAGGCACAGAGGAGTCTAGGAGCACTTTAGTACGATCGGCAAGGTACTCCCTCAGCATCTTGGAAAACTATGCATTCCTTGTGAAACTACTCCGCATCTCAGGGCCTGTAGTACGGGAGGTGCTGAGAAAACTGTCTCAGATCGTTGAGAGTGTTCCCCTACCTCTGCTGGATTGGACTTGTGCCTCTCTCTGCCGGATGCCTTGGTTGTCCACTGAATCGTGACCTCTGCCGCTAGCGTTTTCGGAAGGGAATTTTTTTAATAATCCCGCCACTATGGCCTTCTGGTACTGCAGCATTTTTGTAGACCTCTCTGCTTCGGAAATAAGAGAAATAAAGTTCTTTTTGTAGCGTGGGTCTAAAAGTGTCACCAACCAGTAATGAGTGTCCGCCAAGATCTTGATAACACGGGGGTCACGACACAGGCAGCGTAACATAAAGTCAGCCATGTGCGCCAGACTGTTAACAGTCAAGACTTCTGGGTCCTCATCAACAGCATGACTGGCCATGCTGACCTCCTCCTCCTCCTCCTCCTCTCCCCTGTCCTCTGGCCATCCACGCTCAACCGACGGTCTTACCGTCAATTCCGAATGAAAGTAGCTCCATTTCTTCATCCTCCTCCTCGTCATGGCCCTCCAATGCACGTTGGGATGAGATGAGGCTGGGCTGTGTGTAATCACCCAGTATGGTTTCTTGCTGCAAGTCATCCTGCTCCGCCTGCAATGTATCTTCTTTGATTTTGAGCAGAGAGCGTTTTAGAAGACAGATAAGCGGGATGGTGAGGCTAATGATGGTGTTATCGCCGCTCACCATTTTGGTGGAGTCCTCAAAGTTTTGGAGGACGGTACATATGTCGGACATTCATGTCCACTCCTGAGGTCTTATGTGTGGAGTTTGAACCGTATACCGACGGCCTAGTTGATGCTGGTACTCAATAACTGCCCTCTTCTGCTCACAAATCCTGACCAACATGTGCAGTGTGGAATTCCAATGCGTGGGGACATCACACACCAGTCTGTGAGCCGGAAGCTGCAAACTCCGCTGAAAGCCGGCAAGGCCTGCAGAAGCAGTGGGTGACTTTCTGAAATGCGCACACAGGCGGCCTACTTTGACGAGCAGATCAGACAGCTCCGGGTAGGATTTAATAAACCTCTGAACCACGAGGTTGAGCACATGGACCACGCATGGAACATGTGTCAGATTATTCACCGAATGGACTTAAAATCACAGACAAAAAAACTCACCAAAATTTGCCAGGTAAATACCCATTGCACTTAGCAGCGGCTGCCAGCTCCTCTGGAGGCAACACAGGTGTCTGTATGCCGGTACTCAATCACCTGCAACCCACAGTGGGGGCGGTTGTGGCACCAGCGTCCGGCCATGCTGTCAGGGAGATGACTGGTGGCATTTAAAGACACAAGGTTACCATAGGGCTCTGCCACTCATGGTGCATGCAAGGCATAGTGTCAGAGCAGCCTATTGGTCACGCCCTTCTATTAGATCAGGCGGGCTGTCCACCCCCCCATTGTCTGTATGCCCTCCCCCAGTCTCATCATGCCAGCCCCCTCCACACACTATTCCCCTATGTACACTGTAATAGGACCGCCGCATTACAATGAGAGTGGTAATCTCTGAGACACTGTGCCAAATCCGCAGCTCTGAGGAGTTAACCACTCTTAGAGTTGTGTGTGTGCTCACTTCCTACCCTTTGCCAGCCCTGATGTGATCAGAAGCCTGTTGATGCCTCAGACCCGCGTGGTTCCACCTGCCCCCTCAGTGCAGTGAGCGGTTCATTCATTCTGCTTCCTAGAGGGGGCTGTGTGTGTCTCAAAAGGCATGTGGTTAGGACTGGTAAGCGTGAGGGCCCTTGACCGTGGGTTACCAGCTTACGTCTTTTGGCCAAAATACCAACAAACACCTCACATTTTTCATCTTTAGTGTTTTATTGCATTTTTTCATCTGCAGTTTGAGGCTGAGCCCTCTGGGGGGCGCCTGTCGTTTTGTGAGGCATGTAATCAGTGCGGAACAGCCCGCCTGATCTAATAGAAGGGCGTGACCAATAGGCTGCTCTGACACTATGCCTTGCATGTACCGTGAATGGCAGAGCCCTTGGTAACCTCGTGTCTTTAAATGCCACCAGTCACCTCCCTGACAGCATGGCCGGACGCTGGTGCCACAACCGCCCCCACTGTGGGTTGCAGGTGATTGAGTACCGGCATACAGACACCTGTGTTGCCTCCAGAGGAGCTGGCAGCCGCTGCTAAGTGCAATGGGTATTTACCTGGCAAATTTTGGTGAGTTTTTTTAACATGTGTCAGCTCGCCTCGCCTCAGTGCCGCCACAAAGTTCCGGCCATTGTCACACACGACCATGCCTGGCTGTAGGTTCAGCGGTGTGAGCCAGTGATCTGCCTGCTGTTTCAGAGCTGTCCACAACTCTTCAGCGTTGTGGGGTTTGTCACCTAGGCATATTAGCTTCAGCACAGCCTGTTGCCGCTTAGCCGAGGCAGTGCTGCAGTGCTTCCAGCATGGGACTGGTGTGGAGGGTGAAGTGGAGGAAGAGGAGGAGGAGGAGCATGACGTGCCAGAGCTGTACACTGTGGGTGAAACCCTGACTTAGTTAGGGCCTGCAATCCTCGGTGTCGGAAGGGCATGTTCCATCCCAAGGTCAGCCTGGGTCCCGGCTTCCAGAATATTAACCCAGTGTGCCGTCAGTGAGATGTACCGGCCCTGCTCGCAAGCACTTCTCCACGTGTCCGTGGTTAAGTGGACTTTGCTGGAAACTGCGTTGTTAAGGGCACGTATGATGTCTTGTGACACGTGCTTATGTGATGTGGGGACGGCACACCGGGAAAAATAGTGTCGACTGGGGACCGAGTAACTTGGGACAGCCTCCGCCATTAGGTTGCGGAATGCTTCCGTCTCCACCAGCCTAAAAGGCAACATTTCCAGTACCAGCAGTCGCGAAATGTGTGCATTTAGAACTGTGGCATGTGGGACGTTGGCAGCGTATTGGCGCCTGCGTTCCAAAGATTGGGGTATGGATAACTGAAACGCTGTGCTGGGACAAGGACGTGGCTTATGATGGTGCTACTTCTGCAAGTACAGGTGAAGGACAGGAGGCATCTTCGCCTGCAGTATGGACAGGGGATTGGCTTGCACGCACAACAGTGGAAGGTGCAGCTGTGTCACCCGCAGACAATGCTCCTGTACTCTGCTGTACATCCCACAAAGTTGGGTGCTTTGCTGCCATGTGCCTTATCATGCTGGTGGTGGTCAGGCTGCTAGTTTTGCTACCCCTGCTGGTGCTGGCATGGCAGGTGTTGCAAATGGCCTTTTTCGAATTATCTGCAGAGAGCTTAAAAAACAGCCAGACTCGGGAAGACCTAGAAGTTGTACTACCAACATCACTCGTGTTGTTGTTCCGGGGAACGGTTGCCTGCCTTCTGCCTATGGACCACCCTGCTCCTTCTGGCCTGTTGTAATGCTACGCCTAACTCTCCCTGTGCACTGCTGTCCTCACCCTGCATGTCCTCCTGCCAGGTTGGGTCAGTTACTGGATCATCCACCACGTCGTCTTCCACTTCTGCACCCTGGTCCTCCTCCTGACTTTCTGGCAATTGTGTATCATCATCGTCCACCTCTTGTTGAGACACATTCCCACCGTTGCCTTCGTGAGACTGTGGCTGCTCAAATATTTGGGCATCGGTAGATACGATCTCCTCATGACCCACTTCAACTGGAGCTGGCGAGAGGCCAGAATCTACAAATGGATAAGTGAACAGCTCTTCAGAGTGTCCAAGTGTGGGATCAGTTATGTCCGGGTTAGGGCAATCGGAATGGTTGGAGGATGGAGGATCAAGGAGGATCAAGGTGTGGAATGTGCGGTCCAGTCTCACGGCTACTGACACTTTACCGTGTGGAAGACAGGGTATTTGTGGTGGTGCCAAACTGACTGGAAGCATTATCCGCTATCCAACTAACAACCTGTTGACACTGGTCTTGGTTTAATAGTGGAGTACTACTGCGTTCACCTAGAAATTGGGACAAGAAAGTGGAGCGAGATTATGTGGGCGTTTGTCACGGCAATGGTGCACCAAAGCATAGGCCACACTAACACTGTATCAAAGGGCCTTCATTTGCATATTAAATAAAGTAGGTTTTTCTGAAAATATTAAAGAAGCACTTTGGTAATTTTTTTTCTCCTAAACCTGTGTATACAGTTAGGGCCAGAAATATTTGGACAGTGACACAATTTTCGCGAGTTGGGCTCTGCATGCCACCACATTGGATTTGAAATGAAACCTCTACAACAGAATTCAAGTGCAGATTGTAACGTTTAATTTGAAGGGTTGAACAAAAATATCTGATAGAAAATGTAGGAATTGTCCACATTTCTTTAGAAACACTCCACATTTTAGGAGGTCAAAAGTAATTGGACAAATAAACATAACCCAAACAAAATATTTTTATTTTCAATATTTTGTTGCGAATCCTTTGGAGGCAATCACTGCCTTAAGTCTGGAACCCATGGACATCACCAAACACTGGGTTTCCTCCTTCTTAATGCTTTGCCAGGCCTTTACAGCCGCAGCCTTCAGGTCTTGCTTGTTTGTGGGTCTTTCCGTCTTAAGTCTGGATTTCAGCAAGTGAAATGCATGCTCAATTGGGTTAAGATCTGGTGATTGACTTGGCCATTGCAGAATGTTCCACTTTTTTGCACTCATGAACTCCTGGGTAGCTTTGGCTGTATGCTTGGGGTCATTGTCCATCTGTACTATGAAGCGCCGTCCAATCAACTTTGCAGCATTTGGCTGAATCTGGGCTGAAAGTATATCCTGGTACACTTCAGAATTCATCTGGCTACTCTTGTCTGCTGTTATGTCATCAATAAACACAAGTGACCCAGTGCCATTGAAAGCCATGCATGCCCATGCCATCACGTTGCCTTCACCATGTTTTACAGAGGATGTGGTGTGCCTTGGATCATGTGCCGTTCCCTTTCTTCTCCAAACTTTTTTCTTCCCATCATTCTGGTATAGGTTGATCTTTGTCTCATCTGTCCATAGAATACTTTTCCAGAACTGAGCTGGCTTCTTGAGGTGTTTTTCCGCAAATTTAACTCTGGCCTGTCTATTTTTGGAATTGATGAATGGTTTGCATCTAGATGTGAACCCTTTGTATTTACTGTCATGGAGTCTTGTCTTTACTGTTGACTTAGAGACAGATACACCTACTTCACTGAGAGTGTTCTGGACTTCAGTTGATGTTGTGAACGGGTTCTTCTTCACCAAATAAAGTATGCGGCGATCATCCACCACTGTTGTCATCCGTGGACGCCCAGGCCTTTTAGAGTTCCCAAGCTCACCAGTCAATTCCTTTTTTCTCAGAATGTACCCAACTGTTGATTTTGCTACTCCAAGCATGTCTGCTATCTCTCTGATGGATTTTTTCTTTTTTTTCAGCCTCAGGATGTTCTGCTTCACCTCAATTGAGAGTTCCTTTGACCGCATGTTGTCTGGTCACAGCAACAGCTTCCAAATGCAAAACCACACACCTGGAATCCACCCCTGACCTTTTAACTACTTCATTGATTACAGGTTAACGAGGGAGACGCCTTCAGAGTTAATTGCAGCCCTTAGAGTCCATTGTCCAATTACTTTTGGTCCCTTGAAAAAGAGGAGGCTATGCATTACAGAGCTATGATTCCTAAACCTTTTCTCCGATTTGGAGTGTGGAAACTCTCATATTGCAGCTGGGAGTGTGCACTTTCAGCCCATATTATATATATAATTGTATTTCTGAACATATTTTTGTAAACAGCTAAAATAACAAAACTTGTGTCACTGTCCAAATATTTCTGGCCCTAACTGTATGTTAGGGTAGTGTGATGTCTGTGTGATAATACACCCACCAATCTTTGTTTTCTCATGGGCCTGACTCCATAAGGATTTCACATTTACAGCTCGTCTCTGCAGACTTCCCTCTTCTTTGGTCTTATGCAACACTTCTCAAATGGTTCCCTTAAAAAAATAGTGTCATTATAATATTCATGAATAAAAATAACCACTAATGCTTTGCTTTAAATGAACCATATGCTGTGAAACTGAAAAAACTGTGCTCCCTGCATAAAAATATTTCTCCACACTGACCATCTTACAATACATGGCCTCCACACTATCCTCTCCTATAAAATATTCCCATCACACTGCCCCCCTTATATAGTGATCACCACACTATCCACCCTTGTGTACTATGACCATCACCCTGATCCTCCATAGATTAAAACCACACTGTCCTAGCTTTTAAATTATACCTGCCACACCTTCCTTAATTATGAACTATGATCTCCACACTGTCCCCACATAATACTGCCCCCTCTTCAGAATGTCCCACTCATTCTGTCACAACTCTATACTGTTTCCTCACACTGTCTCTATCTATATGGAACACCTCATGATGCCCATTCTCCATAATGAGCTTCACATTCTGCCCCTTTCCATAATGAGCTCCCCACGAGCTGCATATTGAGCTCCAAATGCTACCCTTTTTTTCATAATAAGACCCCTCACACTGCCCCCTTTCCACAATTATACACCCACACTGCCTACTTTCCATACTGAGGCCTCCATGCTGCCTCACTAATCATACTGAGACTTCCACGCTAGCTCACACTTATTATTGAGACCTCCACACTAACCTAGCCTTCATACTGAGTCCCCTACATTGCTCCACTCCATACTTAGACAAAACCATGCTGCCCCCTCTCCATACCAAGCTCTTACACTGTCCCCCATTCATTTTATCGCTTGCACTATCCCTCACTCTGTAATCTACCCTAACCTTCAGTGTTTAGCAATATACCCTTTCAGACCCAGTCTACAGTAATAGCCCTTTAAACCTTAATCTACAGTAATAGACCCCCTAAACCCTAGTCTATTGTAATAACCTCCATAAACCCCAGTCTACATTAATAGCCCCCCTAACCCCGGTTCACAGTAATGGGCCTCTAACCCTAAGACTACTGTATTAGCTCACCCTAAACCCAAGTTTATAATAATAATATAAACTCCTGTCTATAGTAATGTCTCCTCTAAAACCATTCTATAGCAATAGCCCCCCTTACCGCCATCTACATTTATAGCCACCCCAACCCCAAGACTACAATAATAGCCCCCCACCCACAGTTTTTAGTTTTTTTTATAATATGCACTATAATCCCCAATCTATAGCATAAGCTTCCCTCTTCTCCCCTCTGAATCTGCTTCAGTGTCTGTACTCCTCCCGCCTCTCGTAACCATCCTCCTCTGCTGCGCCCTGCTGAGATGTCTGCAGCATGGTGAGATGACCTCATCACGCTACAGGTATGTAACCAGTATTTGGATGCCACAGCACAAGGGAGCAGCAAACTGACTGGCGTTCCTCTGGCACCAAACGTGCAGGCACTGGTACTTCTGGTATAGATCAGCTTCCTGTGTTCGAGGTTTATTTATATTTCAATCTTAAAGACTCAAACGTAAATGAATAGAATCACGTGTTCTCCCCTTTTCCCAAACACAGTAAACTTATCAGATTGTCTAAAGAGGGGAGGTAAAAAAGATAACAAAAATGTCACTTTATCCTGCTTCTGCAGCCCGCCGCCCTAGACACCAGACCTCTGGAGTCTAGTACCAATTATGGATCTGCCTATGTACAGTAAGTAATTATTGAATCCAAATAGGGTCATAATAATGTGCTGATTGACTAATAAAAGTCCTTAAAATATCCAGCAGACTGAAAGTTATAAGATGTTATAAATAATTCTCTGCGGTGATTAACTGGATGATATATTTGCATACAGAATAGCCAATGGAAGACCAATCTTCTCATTAATACAGCCAAATTTGGCGTCCATTGTATTCATGAGGAGAGAGCTTTCCTCCCAGTTTCCTCACCACTCCAGTTAGCCAGACTGCACAATATTTTTTGCCATTGAGGCTCGTAGGAGTACAGAGCAGTAGTTGCAATAAGCGTCACTTAAGCTAGGGTCACACTTGCTAAATTCTAAGTCCCCTGCGCGTTTTGCAGAGGACTTAGAATTTAACAAGTGCGACCCTAGCCTTAGAGAGGGCAGCATATTCCGCTGTAAGATCTGCTTTAATTATAATACTAATGATTCATTTTATCACATTCTTCTGTCTTTTGTATTTACAGACACTTTAATGATTCCTTCAAACCTAGACAGTGGTACCTGCCCTTTGGGGCAATTCCCATGTGGAAACCTGTCTGTGTGCTTACCTCAACTATTACACTGCAATGGACACAAAGACTGTGCGAATGGAGCTGACGAGGAAAACTGTGGTAAGTAGTGGATTGTTCTAGAGTGTGTTTGAGTAGTGGTGAAGCACATTTATAAGAGAATAAAAGCAACTCTCTCTCTTACAAATCCCTTCTCATACAAGCCTCGTTACCTGAGATATCCCACTCTGTAATACAAATCAATATTTTGCTACTGGGTGGTTTATGCAGTGTCGGATAGTTGATTGGTGGGAGTAAGTAGGGGTCGCCACATGGTATCCTCCCACTCGAAGGCCTCTGGAGGGGGTAATACACATGACTGGGAAACAGGGTCTTCTGCCTCTTCTACCCTCCTCTTCCTTGTCCTTCTCCTCATGCAATTGGAGATCCAGTAGCTGTGGCACCGGCTGCAGGTGGAATAGAGCCAGGCATGTTGCAAGATACTTTGCAGACTGACATCTGGTGCTACCGGTCCCGGATGGTATAGGGAAAGGGTCACCTCCTGACTCTGAGCTCCTCAGGTCCTCCTCTGTCATTGGAGCCCAGCACTGTATCCACACCTCACTGCAGATGTGTGTAGTATAGTGGAGCTCCTGGTCACATAAGAGTACATATGTTAATGTGCAGGTCGCTCCGGTTCTGGTGCTGCTGAAGGACCCTCTGCCCCTGGAGTGGAGAGGAAGATGACCTCCTCCAGATCAGGCATATCTTGCAGCAGATCCGTAGCCAAACTACATACTGCAGGCACACAGTGTAGCAAAAAGCACAGCAACTGTAGCTAAGGCTGACTAAGGCATTGTACTGCACTGCTCACATGGCACTGACTAGCTGAGCTCTGCGGTGATGCCTGTTTGCTTTGTCTCAACACAGAACTAGCCAGATATCCCTCCAGGGAAGGACCTAGCCATGGGGTGGCTCCTTGAGGAGACCACCATAGCCACCATATTAAGTGGCCCTTTAAGTCAATATTCAGCTCTTTACAAATTTAAAGATATGACAAGGAAATACGAAGGCCAGGTATCCATCCACAGACAGCTGTTTCGGGGTGTTGCCCCTCATCAGTGTGGATTAGGATTCTGGCTAGGTGGGAGCAATGCCTAGTAAACCAGCTTAGGAATTCACTGTGTTGAGCGCTTTAGCCGGCTGCCCGCAGTGTTTTCTTGGACTGGTCTCCTTGAGATCAGTGATTGCTTTGTGAAATAAGGCCAGTGGGCAGCAATTCAAGGACAAGTTTAATATGAATTATACATATACTGTAACACAGTTGTGCACATGACAAAAATGTGTATTGTAAATATATGAAGTGAAATTAAATAGTGATTGCTCATTTTCAAGAAGCAATATTCATAGTATGGTGTTTCACGAGTGTTAACAGACCTATAAGACCATGAATGTGAAGTATATATTAGCCATATGCTATTTTTATATAAATTCCTATCATTTAAAAGTAGAAGAAATGGCCTCAAATGCTACTGACCCTCAGCAATAATAAAGGTTTACTCTCCAAAAAAAAAATTATAATTAGAAAAATAAATAAATAATAAAATAAAAAAAATAAATATTTGAAAAAAGTCTAAAAAAATATTAAGCTATTTTAAAAGGATGTTTTAAGGACATTGTAAGCTTCCTGGACTTCACAGCTGCTGTCACATCAGGCACTGCTTCCAAAATTCACACCCTGCAGATGTCAAAACACCTTCAAACTCTCAGAAGCTTAAAAAATGAATTTAAAGCTCAAAAACATTATACAGCTTGATACAAGCCTATAGACCCCATGGCAGCATCACTCCTAACCATAAGATTAGGTGTTGTTCCGAGCCAACGGATTTTACAGCAAGCATTTTGGCAACAAATAGGGATCATATTAGTGCCATTTTAAATGTCTAACTTTTTTTCCCGAACAAAGCCGCGTATGGCGAATTTGTTTTGAGAAAAGCTCAGGTTTCCGATTGCGAACCGAATCTGCAATATTCGTGCCAAATTTGAAATTGGTGAATATATTTGGGCATAGTTCACTCTTCTCTAATCTTGTCCCCATAAGCCTAAAACAAATTGATTGAGCAGAAGTGAACCATTTGGAAAGTGAGCATATAAAACATACTTATCTAAAATCATTGTAATAATAGTAATGGCATAGGTTTGATCTCCATTTAGTTTTTTTGTCAAATTCTTATGATTTTCTAACAGACATTTATAGAGCAGTTATTTCATAATACAAAAGTAACAGAAAATCAAAAGAATCTGATGAAAGTACTGAATAGCATTTTCATGGTGATAGAAATTATTTTATTTGAACAGTTTTGTATTATATATGTCTGCCTATTAATGGATGTCAAAATTTTGATATTTAGTGGGCGTAATTGAGATCAAATTTGCACCGTTTTTATTTATTTAAATGTTTGTATATCAGTACATTTTAAAGTGATCGTAAACCCACAAACTGACCCCCCCGCATCATTAGACCTGTCCCTGCACCCCCTCTTATCATTTCTAGCCATCCCTTTTGCTGAAAAAAATCGATTTTGTAAAGTAGAGAAAAAGTTATATTTACTTCCTCCTGTGTGGGTTCTCTCTTTCTGAGGAAGCCGCAATAGGCAGGCCTGTCTGCTGCTGCCTTGTAATTATGCACGCCCCTCTCTGCTTCTAAGAGCCTGGCCGCGTCATGAAAGGGGGTGGGGCTCTGTCATGACATGATTAAGCCCCGCCCCTTTCATGACGCGGCCAGGCTCTTAGAAGCAGGGGCGTGCATAATTACAAGGCAGCAGCAGACAGGCACGCCTATTGTGGCTTCCTCAGAAAGAGAGAACTCACACAGGACGAGGTAAATATAAACTTTTCTCCACTTTACAAAATCGATTTTTTTCTGCAAAAGGGATGGCTAGAAATGATAAGAGGGGGTGCAGGGACAGGTCTAAAGATACGGGGGGTCAGTCTGTGGGTTTAGCATCACTTTAATTTGGCCATATGGATTAAACGAGCAATTGAATTATGGCTGCTTTATTTGAATGGTCTAGTTCTAGCCCTATCTATACTGGCAATCAAAATTAGGGAACAATGTATGATCACTTGATTTTTTTCAGACAGAATGTAATCTACACTGGTCAACATTTCAAGGTTTTTATGTAAGCGGTTTACCATGCCACTAGAACAGGGTTTTCCAAAATAACTAAAGTTCATCAACTTAAAACCTTAATTTTACACAAAACGTGATGATCATAATTAGAGAACAGCAATGACTGTGGCACAGAGAAAGATTAAAACTAAATTTTGTCAGGTTACAACAGTCACCAATCAGTAGGAAGTGTACAGGCTTTTGTTTTGCACAGGTCTTTGCTTTGAATGACTTCAGCACATCTGCGGCCACAGGACATCATTAGTCTCCAACACTGCTCTGGTGCTATTTTCTACCAGTCTCTTCCACAGCTCTGTGACTGTTGTGCATTTCTTGGCCATAACTTTGTCACCAAGGATTTTCCAGAGGTTTTCTACTGGGTTTAGATCAGAACTCTGGGTTGGTCACTTCATTGTTTCAATGTTTTCTCTTTCAAGGAATTGCTTTACTCGTTTTGCTGTGTAACAGGGAGCATTGTCTTGCATGAAAATTGCTGGCTGATTGAGTGCTGAAAACAAGTTAGGAACCACGTAGCGTCAGAGTAACAATTAGCTAGATAGGTGACCCTGGCTGCTCTAGTAAAGAAGGACTAGTGAGAGGAAAGTCTAGTGAGCGGGAGTCCAATCAATAGATAATTACAATAATCAAGGTAGTAGTGGATCTGGGGCACAATGAGTTTTTTTGGTTTGTTTCTATTATGAGAAAGGGGTGAATTCTACAGATGTTTTTTAGGTGCAAGCGAAAAGAGCAGGCAAGGAATTGTATATAGGATGTGAAGAAAAGATTGGTGTCAAAGATAATACCCAGAGAGCAGGGCCTTACCCTGTACAGTAATGAAGTGTATAGTTGTGTTTCATTAGCATAAAGATGGTACTGGAAGCCAAATTTGCTGATAGTCTGTTCAATTGGGGCCATGTAAAGAGGAAGAAAATAGGGACAAGGACTGAACCCTGAGGGTCCCCAATAGTGAGAGGAAGAGGAGAGGATGTGGAGCCAGAAATTGATGCACTAAAGGAGTGATCGGAAAGATAAGAACAGATCTTGGAGAGAGTGGTGTCCTTTATGCCGACTGGAGCATAGCAAGTAGAAGATGATGGTGAACAATGTCAAAAGCTGCAGAGAGGTCAAGAAGAATAAGCAAAGTTCTGACAGCCCTCTGTAGACACAGAGGAGCCATCATATTTTTATGAATTACAAAAAATACAGTACAGCCTAGATCTACACAAATCATATCAGTGAAATCGTGACAGTCAGGTGAACATCTGCAAAATTTCCAATTAATTCTATTGCCCTGGTTGAGGATATACATAGAGTGGTGAGCAGAAGCCAGCAAGAAAAGCCAGATTTGGTTTCCAAGCTGGATCCGATGGTATCAGAACCATTTTCGGCTGTCACCCTGGGAAAACTTATGATCCAAAGAAGCTTTTTGGAATATGTCTGTTCAAAGCCAGAGGGGAGGTAAGTCTAGCACAGCCTAAGGGCAGAGAGTAGGTAACAGCTAGTAGTAATAAAACAAATGACTGTAATTCACTAGCTGTTCATTCTGAGGGAGGACATATTATACTGTGCTGGAAGGAAACAAGTGGAGAACCCTGGCTACACAGTGCCTTCCATGTGGCAAGCCTTAGGCCAAGACAGCAGCAAGAAATGGGTAATTGACTTACATGTGCCTACACATATACTTTGTAGCCTACTATCCTTCATTTACATAACTGACGATAATATATCTGTAGATTGATGGTAAATATTATTATTCTAGTGTGCCCTTACAGTGATAAAATATAAAATGTAATCTTGGGTTGTTCTTTTATCTCGATCCATGATCCCCACATGCATGCGCTCATTTAATATCATATGCTACCAGGGTTGCTTTTTGTCCCTGATATAATTCTGATAATGGAATGAGTTTTTATGAAAAGAGGAACTGGTGGCAGCATTTTTGTTATTATATAAAATGTTAGAAATTCCATGAAGGGCAGAGTCCATTAAGGGCTTTGAGTTATAGCCCTTAGACTGCATACATGCCCCTTCATCCAATAGGGGGAAGCGCAAATGGTGCAAAACGTGGGAAGGGGAGAAATACAATTAACAAAAACAGACCTCAGTCAAGGAAGCACTTAAAATAAAAACTCAAAAAATACCTTCTCTGGACAAAATAAGGTATATTTAAGGTAAATTTAGGGTATAGGTCAGTGACTCAACAACATGTCTTTTTTTTTTAGGAAAGTCCTCTGTACTTAGTGCTAATCCTGTCTGGCAGTTTTCTTGGTGCTTCCCAGGCTGAAAGTTGTCATTGGTTATGATACTTCACTGCTATATAGTCTGGAAGGGTCATAGGAGCTACCTCTGCAGGGGCATTCTTTACCACCACCTGCCCCCCAGCACACTCCATAATGGCAAGTGCTGGCGAAGACTATGGAGGAACTAGGGGATAACCACCCCCTCTAGGAGAGCTGGAACACCGCCAGGCACTGTGAGTTTGGGTGCAGCTGGCTGGCTAGCCAAGAGAGGCCTGCCACTCGATGTCACATTCTCTCCCTTTTAGACTTCTCCTGCCACTTCCAAAATCGTTGGCGGTGGCAACCCCACTTACTGTGAACCACCCCTTTCTGCCCATCACCTTCATGAAGCTGACTTCCTTCCCAACAATGATTGTGCAGAGTCGTTTGGGAAGATGGTCATGCAGCAGGGTCGACCAGTTAACGTACCATGAATGCCCAGTACCTTGTTCGGCTAGGAAGCCAAACCCCACTGCTTGAAAAGTGACACCTTGCTCGAGTGCTTTGGTTGTGGAAGTGATTGGCCATAGGGCCATTAAACCACTCTCGGGTGATGTTATCCACAAACCAAATCTCCTCAATAAAGGATCCAGGATAGGGTAGTTCATGCTGTACCAGATAGTTGCTTGGAGGGGTAGAGGTCCCCACATGGCATTCTCTCAGTTGAAAGCCTCTGGTGAGGGTGACACCCATGACTGGGACACACGGCCTTCTACCTCTCCTACCTCCTCCTCTTCCTTGCTCCTGGTCTTGGTGGAATTGGTGATCCAGTAATTGCAGTTCTGACTGCAGGTGGAATGCAGCCAGGCATGCTGCAAGATGTTTTGCAATCTGACATCTGGTGCTCCCGGATGGCATAGGAAAATGGTCACCCCCTGACTGTGAGCTCTTCAGGTCGTCCTCTGGCATCGGAGCCTAGCACCTTGCTGCAGATGAGGCTCAATGTGTGTAGCTGCTAAGATGGCACTGACTCGCTGAGCTCAGCGGTGACGCCTGTTTCCTTTGCCTAGGGGCCCACCCCTTCCATTGCCAGGAGTCAGACAAAAACAATCACTTACAGAAAATTATTGTTTTCACAATCTTGTTGCCTAGGTCCTCATTAAAGTGGGCTGTAGAAGTAACGTCACTCAGAAATCCAATTCCCCATACCACAAGGAAACACATGGGTTGCCATTAAGTGGAGTGGATATTGAAGCCTGACATATTTGAAGGAGAAATAATGATGAAAACAATTACGTTTATTAAGGTTTATTCATCTCTTCATCTGGAATGCTGAATAAAACTAGTGGGCAGGAATGCAAGTTCAATCTGAATTATACATATACCACAGTTGTGCAAATCACAAAAATATGTATGGTAAATGTATGGAATGAAATTACATGGTGACCTCACATTTTCAAGAAACAATATACGTAGTATGGCGTTTCAGGAGTGTTAACATACCTATAAGACCATGTATGTGAAGCATGTAATGGCTTTAGGCTATTTTTATATGAATTGCTATCACAAGGATGCAAGGACATGTTAAGATATCTATATAAAATGTGTATATATAATATATGTATATATACTAGCTGTACTACCCGGCTACACCCGGGTTAATAAATAACTGCTGTTAGCTATAACAAAATAGAATTTGAATATGTCATATCAATGACCTGTAGGAAAATAGAAGCTGAGCTGTGATTGGTTGCTATAGGCAGCCTAATAAATCTCCAGCCAACAGTAAACCCTCCCCCCAGCCGGGCAGTATATATTACCTCACACATGCACATAAAAGACAGCTCATGTGACTGACATCTGCCTTAATTCCCTATATGGCACATGTTGCACATTGGCTGTTTCTAATCAGATGTTTATTTTTGGAAATTAAAGATACCAGATGTATGAGGTGAGTTGTGTGAGGCGATTTGTGCACATCTGTGTCTGTCTGTGTGTCCCTGGGGTGTGTGTGTGTCCTAGTTGTGTGCGTGTATCCCTGTGGGGGGTCCCTGTGGTGTGTGTCCTTTTGGGGGGAGGGGTGTCCCTGTGGTGTGTGTCCTTGTGGGGGGAGGGGTGTCTCTGTGGTGTGTGCCCATCCCTATGGGGTCTGCGTGTTCCTGTGGGGTGTGTGTGTCTGTGTCCCTGTGGGGTGTGTATGTGTGTATGTGTCTGTGGTGTGTGTGTCCCTGTGGGGTGAGTGCATGTGTCCCTATAGGGTGTGTATGTGTGTGTGTGTCTCTGTAGGGGGGTGTCTGTGTGGTGTGTGTCTCTTTGTGGTCTGTGTGTTTGTGTTCGGGTGCGTGGTGAATATCCAATGTTGGGACTCCACCTTAGCTGTTACTTTTTGTGTGCATGTGGTGTGTATACATGTCCCCGTGCGTGGTGAATATTCCATGTCAGGGCCCCACCTTAGTAACTATATGCTGGTATATGCTCTCATTCACAACTGTCAACTGGTAACTGTCACTTTCTCTCCATTGTGTAGATAGGGCCAAAATTGTTTGATGAATCGGAACGCGCGGGGTTAAAATTTCGCCTCACAACATAGCCTATGACGCTCTCGAGATCCAGACGTGTGACTGTGCAAAATTCTGAGGCTGTAGTTGCGACGGTGTAGATGCCAATCCGGGACATACACACACACACATACACAAATTCAGCTTTATATATTGTATACACACACATATATATATATATATATATATATATATATATATATATATATATATATATATATATAAATAAAAGCCCAAGCTCACTTCCGTCACTTTGCACAGGACTTCTGAACCAAGATGGTGGCCGTAAGCACGAGCAGGACTCATAGAGCCCGCTACGCTTACGGCCGCCCCTACAGTGCACACACACACACACAGCCCCGCACATACCCCGGTGTGCCCCTTGCCGCGGCCCCGCACATACCCCGGTGTGCCCCTCGCCGCAGCTCTGGCCCCGCACATACCCCGCTGTGCCTCCTCCACCATCCGGGAGCTGACCCCTCCCACACTCCGGTCCGGTGGGCACCCTCCGCCAGCATCGGCACTGCCGCCAGCCCTCCCGCTCACCGCCCACAGCCGCTCACTTTTCTCCTCCATCTGGGAGCCGACCCCGCCCACACTCTGGTCCGGTGTGCGGGCTCCGGCATCACCGCTTACCGCACACAGCCCGGTAAGTGTCCTCTGTGCCCTCCGGCCTCTGTGCCCTCCGGTCTCTGTGCCCTCCGGTCTCTGTGCCCTCCCCTGTGCCCTCCAGCCTCCCCTGGCCTCCCCTGTGCCCTCCAGCCTCCCCTGGCCTCCCCTCTGCCCTCCAGCCTCCCCTGGCCTCCCCTCTGCCCTCCAGCCTCCCCTGGCCTCCCCTGTGCCCTCAAGCCTCCCCTGGCCTCCCCTTGTGCCCTCCAGCCTTCCCTGGCCTCCCCTGTGCCTTCCAGCCTCCCCTATGCCCTCTGTGCCCTTCCCTGGCCTCCCCTGTGCCCTCCAGCCTCCCCTGGCCTCCCCTCTGCCCTCCAGCCTCCCCTGCTCTCCCCTCTGCCCTCCAAACTCCCCATGCCTCTCCTGTGCCCTCCAGCTTCCCCTGGCCTCCCCTGTGCCCTCCAGCCTCCCCTGTGCCCTCCAGCCTCCCCTGGCCTCCCCTGTGCCCTCCAGCCTCCCCTGTGCCCTCCAGCCTCCCCTGGCCACCCCTCTGCCCTCCAGCCTCCCCTGGCCGCCCCTCTGCCCTCCAGCCTCCCCTGTGCCCTCCAGCCTCCCCTAGCCGCCCCTGTGCCCTCCAGCCTCCCCTGGCCGCCCCTGTGCCCTCCAGCCTCCCCTGGCCGCCCCTGTGCCCTCCAGCCTCCCCTGGCCGCCCCTGTGCCCTCCAGCCTCCCCTGGCCGCCCCTGTGCCCTCCAGCCTCCCCTGGCCGCCCCTGTGCCCTCCAGCCTCCCCTGGCCGCCCCCGTGCCCTCCAGTCTCCCCTGGCGGCCCCCGTGCCCTCCAGCCCCCCCTGGCAGCCTCCGTGCCCTCCAGCCTCCCCTGTCCTCCCTGCCCTCCAGCCTCCCCTGTCCTCCCTGCCCTCCATCCTCCCCTGTCCTCCCTGCCCTCCAGCCTCAGCTCTCCTCACCCCTCCCCACCCCTCCAGCCTCCACTCTCCTCACCTCTCCAGCCTCCGCTCTCCTCACCCCTCCAGCCTCCGCTCTCCTCACCCCTCCAGCCTCAGCTCTCCTCACCCCTCTAGCCTCCGCTCTCCTCACCCCTCCAGCCTCCGCTCTCCTCACCCCTCCAGCCTCTACTCTTCTCACCCCTCCAGCCTCCGCTCTTCTCACCCCTCAGCCTCCACTCTCCTCACCCCTCCAGCCTCCGCTCTCCTCACCCCTCCAGCCTCCGCTCTCCTCACCCCTCCTCATCCCTCCATATGCAATGTACAGTATGTGTATATATGTGTGTATGTAATATATAATTTGTGAATGAGTGTGTATGTATATATATATTTCTACATCTTTATAGATTTGCATGTGTGTACATATAATGTGTGTGTATCTAATATATAAAAGAGCAAGGCACTTCCGTCACTTTGACTGCACTTCCATCACTTTGTCCGCACTTCCGTCACTTTGTCCACACACACACACATACACATACACACACACACTCCGCTATACTTACCACCAGCTCAACCTCCACCGCCTGGATCCTCAGTCGACATGTCGCCGCCCCCCAACTACTGGATCCTATATAGCGTCCAGGAAAGCTCGCCAAACTTCCCGGACGCCATATTGGATGCAGTCGTCCGGGGCTGGCAACATACTTTGTTCAAGATGGAGTCCGGGAAGTCTCCGCAGACTTCTCAGACGCCATATTGGATCCAGTCGTCCGGGGGCGGCGACATGTCGACTCAGGATCCAGGCGGCGGGGAACACGCAGAGCTGGTGGTAAGTATACCGGAGTGTATGTGTGTGTGTGTGTGTGTGTGTGTGTATGTGTGCGCTGAACACTCTGGCCACGGCGCTGCGCTGAGCACTGCCTACGCCGCTGCGCTGACCAATCTGCCCACGGCGCTGCACTGACCACTCTGCCCACGACGCTGCGCTGACCAAACTGCCCACGGCGCTGCGCTGACCACGTTGACCACGGCGCTACACTGACCACCCTGACCACGCTGCCCACGCAGCTGCGCTGACCACGCTGCCCACAGTGCTGCACTGACCACTCGGCCCACGGCGCTGCGCTGACGACTCTGCCCACGGCGCTGCGCTGACGACTCTGCCCACGGCGCTGCACTGATCACTCTGCCCACAACGCTGCGCTGACCACTGTGCCCACGGCGCTGCGCTGACCACTCTGTCCACGGCTCTGTGCTGACCACTCTGCCCACGGCGCTGCGCTGACCACTCTGCCCACGGCACTGCGCTGACCACGCTGACCACGGCATTGCACTGACCACCCTGACCATGCTGCCCACGCTGCTGCGCTGACCACGCTGCCCATGCCGCTGCGCTGACCACTCTGCCCACGCCGCTGCGCTGACCACTCTGCCCACGGACCTGCGCAGACCACTCTGCCCACGGACCTGCGCTGACCACTCTGCCCACGGACCTGTGCTGACCACTCTGCCCACGGCGCTGCGCTGACCACTCTGCCCACGGCGCTGCGCTGACCACTCTGCCCACGGCGCTGCGCTGACCACTCTGCCCACGGCACTGCGCTGACCACTCTGCCCACGGCACTGCGCTGACCACTCTGCCCACGGTGCTGCGCTGACCACTCTGCCCACGGTGCTGCGCTGACCACTCTGCCCACGGTGCTGCGCTGACCACTCTGCCCACGGTGCTGCGCTGACCACTCTCACCTCACTCACTGCTAACCACTGAGCCACCGCACTCACTGCTAACCACTGAGCCACTGCACTCACTGCTACCCACTGAGCCACTGCACTCATTGCTAACCACTGAGCCACTGCACTCACTGCTAACCACTGAGCCACTGCACTCACTGCTAACAACTGAGCCACCGTGCAGTGCTAACCACTGAGCCACCGCACAGTGCTAACCACTGAGCCACCGCGCAGTGCTAACCACTGAGCCACCGCGCAGTGCTAACCACTGAGCCACCGCGCAGTGCTAACCACTGAGCCACCTCGCAGTGCTAACCACTAAACCACCGCGCAGTGCTAACCACTGAGCCACCGTATACTCTGCTACCCACTGAGCCACCTGTATACACACAATTCATTTCACCGCACTCCCCTAACTATTACTAAATAAACTATATATGGATTCTAGACTACCCAATTCTTTAGAATCGGGCCGCCATCTAGTATATATATAATACACTGTGTTCCAAATTATTATGAAAATGTTCTTTTTCTCTGATTTGTCTAAGTGGTTGGTGCAAATGACAGTCAGTGTAATAAAAGTCATGACCTGTTAGAGTATACATCAAATTTTACTGAAGAAATCTCCCTATGATGACAGTATAATTTTCAAAATTAAAAAAACTCTAAAAGCACTGTTCCAAATTATTACGTACAGTAGAGTTTGTAAACATTTGATATGTTTGAAACATCCTAACAGGCCAAGTTACATGGTAATATAGTTACCACTTTGATATCACCTTACATGGTGATTACAGCAGTGGCGCGGGGAGAGGATGGGGGGTCCTCACAACAACAAACCATTTTGAGCGTCCTCACAGCGCTTCAACAGGTTACAGGTGCTGTAACCTGTTGAAGCGCTGTGAGGACACGCAAAACGGTCTGTTGTTGTGAGGACCCCCCCATCCTCCCCCCGCACCACAATCTGAAAAGAGTGAAGATAATAAAGAGAATTCCTGTGACTGGCGAGTGCTGCCGATGCTTCCCTTTGTTTCCATGACTACAATCACCTCGTGATAGGAAATGCACCACTGAGTCTCAGAGGTCGGTGAGGGAAGCCGACAGGTGATGATTACAAGCTGAATCAGCGTCTCCCAGAGCTGCAGAGCCCTAGAAAGGGCCATGGATGTTGACATTGCCCGACTCTCATTTGAAGTAATTGAATATAATAGAGACTGCTTCTGGCTGTACACACTAGAGAATACATAATAGAGATGACTGTGGGCTGTTTAGACAATGGAGATGGCTGCGGGCCTGGCCGTATAGACAATGGAGATGGCTGCTGGCTATACACACAATAGAGAATGCAAAATAGAGACTGCTGCTGGCTGTACACAATAGAGAATTCACAATAGAGACTGCTGCTGGCCGTATACACAATAGAGACAGCTGCAGGACCTATGCACAATGGAGACTGCTGCGAGATGTATGCACATTAGAGACTGCTGTGAGACGTAAGCACATTAGAGACTGCTGCAGGATGTATGCACATTAGAGACTGCTGCGGGATGTATACACATTGGAGACTGTGTAGGACGTATACACAGAGACTGCTGGCTGTATGCAGAGACTGACAGCTGTATATCTTGTATGCACAGACAGCACTCTACTGTATATAAAGGTCCACACTATATACATGCAGTATATAGGCACACAAATACAGCATGTTGTGTGGACCTGTATATTGAGTATAGTGCTGTGAAGAGACAGAGAGACAGACAGAGAGATACACAGAGAGACAGAGAGACAGACAAAGAGACACACAGAGAAACAGACAGACAGAGAGACAGACATAGTGACAGACAGACAGAGAGACAGATGTGCATTTTCACCACCAGCACCAGTAGTAGTGACAGCGGCAGCAGCAGCAGCTCTGTCCTGACTCCAGTCCCTTACATCCTGCCGTGCCCAATTGACTTCTGGTTTGCGGGCCGCATCGCAGCAGCAGTGATGGACAGGAGACAGGGCTCACTCAAGAGGTGAGGGGCGGGGCCCAGAGGAGATCAGGGCCCACCCCCTCACATCTTGCATGGGCCCAGCAAAGCAGCATCAGTGTGTGAAGGCAGAGGGGGCGGCCTCCCTGCTCCAAACATCCATGCCCCCTGTTTCACAGCTGGGCCCCTCTGCCCCTGATCCAATGGTCATGCCTCCTACAGTAAAGCCTGGGTCCTCTGACTCCAGGCAGCGCTGTACCCCCCTAGTGGCAGCCCTGTATGTGTATATATAATATATATTCCCAAAAAAATATTAAGCTCTGGTAAACAGATGCTTTAAAGACATTGAAAGCTTCCTGGACTTCACAGATGAACACACATCTGGCACTGTTTCCAAAATTCACATCTCGCAGGTGTCAAACACTTGCAAACTGCAGGAAGCTAAAAAATTAATTTAAAGCTCCAAAAAATTCTTCAGCTTGATACAAACCGGTAGACCCAATGGTGGGAAAACTCCTATCCATAGGGTTAGGTGTTGTTCTTGGTCAACAGGTCTTCCTGCAACCAATTTGGCCCCAATCAATCAGGGAAAGTTTTAGGGCCATTTTAAATTTTGAACTTTTTTTTCCCAAACAAAGCTGCGTTTGCCAATTTTTGGGGAAATTGCTTGGGTTTCCGATCTTGAACAAAATCTGCACATGCATAATGCCCATATGGAATCCGGACCGATCACATGATTAGGCCCACAATGCACCTGGCCGGATATGACGTTCCGGCCCAGGAATTATACTGGCAGAGAGGGCGGGAGATTCCAAAAGGAGGCGGCAATGTAGCAGGAGGGATGACGCCCAGCGGGGCGTGCTCAGAGGCGTAGCTAGGAGTTCAACACAAGGGGGGGCGAAACATCATGAGTGGGCCCCCAGCCCATGTGACCAGCAATAATCACACGTACAACCTAAAGCATGAACATTTCTTTTAGTCAAATAGAAAACTGAATAACATTAACACTCAAGTTTGTTTAAAAAAATGTAAAAAAATGTGCGTTTCTTGCACCGCTGGGCCGGTATGGCCCAAGACTGGTGATTAATGCAGCAGCAATGTTCCAAATAAGCCATGGGTGCTGCTGAGCAGAGTTGTAAGGGAGCTCAGCAATGTTCTGGCAACAGTGGGCAATGTGGCGGTGTTGAAGGCGACAGGGGCATGACGGTGGTGCTGGAGGCGACTGGGACACGGTAGCAGTGATGGAGGCAACGGGGGCACGGTGTGGTGGTGCTGCTGGGGGCATGGCTGCGGTGGTGGTGCTGCTGGAGGTGACGAGGTCACAGGGGAGCGTGGTGGTGCTGCACAGCAGGGGCAGACATGGATGTGAGTGCTGGCTGCAATGCAGTGCAGAGTCAAACTCCTGGAGAAGATGACTCGTGCCTGCCAGGAGGGAGAGACACATGCTAATTACACTAGTCTCTCTCTTCCTCCCTTCTATGCTGCTGGGCTGATGTGTGTCTGCCATGCTCCTATGCCTACCTTTCTATTTTACATTTTATGACGGGTGCTGAAACATTTTGCTGCTCTCAATAACCCCTTTAGGGAGCGCACACACGCTATGATGGGCCGACGCTCGCAGTTCAGTCCGTGTGACCCGTGGTCATGCCGGGATCGATGCGCTCCGGAGCTCAGGTGAGCTCAAAGTTCAGCCCGTCATAGCAGGTGGTCCGGGATGGGCATCCACGTGCAGATCCGCATGCAATTCCGCATGCAGATCCGCCACGTGTGTGTGCTCTATTAAAGACATGTATTTATCATTCTAACGTTACAAATTAAGAATAAAATGACTATGCAGTCAAATGATTGTGTACTTTTCCTCAGACGATGCCTGCTCCTCAGTCTTCTTCCCACCGTCCCACGTATTCTTTCACTCAGGCTTGTATCTGTGGCTGTAGTGCTACTGCCGCTGCTACAATTGGCAGTGCACGGCCGCGGGACCAATCGGAGCAGCCGTACCGCTGTTCCAATGAGCACAGCAGGCTTGAGTAGCTCCAGTGTCTGCTCGGACACTCAGGCTTGTATCTTTGGCTGTAAGTGCTGCCGCCGCTGCTCCAATCAGCAGTGCACGGCCGCGGGACCAATCAGAGCAGCCGTACCGCTGCTCCAATGAGCACAGCAGGCTTGAGTAGCTGCGGTCTGCTCGGAGCATCGGACGGGTCACGGCTGTATTGTGAAAAGAGCGCGACTTGTGGTGTCCATGGCGTCGCGGCCGCTCAGCGGCCCAGGTGACCTCTTAGCCCCAATGGGCCCCTCATGCCGGGGGGCCCGGGGCACTCGCCTCCCCTGCCCCCCCGCCAGCTACGCTACTGGGCGTGCTAGAACACAGCGAGGAGGGGAACAGCTAGGAAGGTGCAGGAACAGGTAGTGATAGAAGAGAGGGCTAGATTGAGGTGACAGGTTTCCTTTAAACATATGCTCTTTGTGGAATGGAGTTGCACAGCCGTGTTCTACAGGAGTGTGTGTAGTGTCTTGCATTTCTTTATCTGACACCTGCAGCTTTCTTTCCAACATCTATAGAGGAGTATCAAAGCATCTCTTACTTTGCAGAAACAGTCCAGCACACAAGGAGTGAAATTAAAAAGTTTTACTGTTGCAAATTTTAATATAGCACATGCTGTTACATGATGTAATTTTTCACATTTATGTTACACAAATGCTGATCATTTTAAAATAGGCACTTAGCACAGATTAGAAGAAGTCTAAAAAATACACATATATAAATACTAGATGGGAGCCCGATGCTATTGCATCAGGTGGGCAGTGACATAACGATAGCGATGGGCTTCATGGCACTGGGCACTGGGGGCAGCATTCGCCTTTCCCCCCTGTGCGATCTCTCCCTTGCCCGTTGTTTGTTCCCCCTCGCTCTTTCCCCCCAGTGCTGCCCAGTCTCTGCCCCCCAGTACTCACCATGGTGAGGGCTGAGTGAATACAGGGTAACAGTAGTGCGAGCTGAGGTAGTGTGGGGTGAGTGCAGGGTGAGCATGGTGCAGGATGACCATAGTGCGGGGTGAGTGAGTGCAGGGTGAGTGCGGGATGACAGTAGTGCGGGGTGACTGTAGTGCAGGCTGAGTGCAGGCTGAATGAGTGCGGGCTGACCATGATGCGGGCTGAGTGAGGGCAGGCTGAATGAGTGCAGGCTGAATGAGTGTGGGCTGACTGTGGTGCGGGATGAGTGAGGACATGCTGAGTGAGGGCAAGCTAAGTGAGTGCAGACTGAAGGTGGGTGAGTGAGTTCAGGCTGATGGGGGGTGAGTATAGGCTGAGGGGGGTAAGTGAGTGTGGACTGTGGGAGGCTGAGTGAGTGAAGACTGTAGAGGACTGAGTGAGTGAAGGCTGTGGGGGCTGAGTGCAGGCTGTGGGTGGGATGAGTGAGTGCGGGCTGTAGGGGATGAGTGAGTGCAGGCTGTGGGGGTTGAGCAAGTGCTGGCTGTGGGGGGGATGAGTGAAGGCTGTGGGGGGGTGAGTGAGTGTGGGCTGTGGGGGGGTGAGTGTGGACTGTGGGGGATGAGTGAGTGCAGGCTGAGGGGGGTGAGTGAGTGTCATCTGTGGGGGGCTGAGTGAGTGAAGGATGTGGGGGGCTGAGACTGCAGGCTGTGTGGTGTGAGTGAAGGCTGTGGGGGGTGAGTTAAGGGTCTGCGGCAGTGTGGCTGATTGAAGGCTGTGGGGGGTGTGAGTAAGTGCATGCAGTTGGTGGTGAGCAGAGCCATTGCAGGGTGAGTGGGGGCAGCAGAGGCTGAGTAGGGGCAGTGGGGGGTAAGTGAGGAAAGGAGGGTTATTGGAGGGTGAGTGGGGGCAGTTGGGGGTGAGCAGGGCAGTGTGGGTTGAGTGGAGGCAGTGGGGGGTGATCGGCGGCACTGGGGGTTGAGCAGGGGCATTGCGCAGTGAGGGGGAGCAGTGGGGGGGTGAGTGGGCACACTGGGGAATGAGCGGAGGCAGTGGGGGGTGAGCAGGGGCATTGCGGTGCGAGCAGGGGTAGTGAGGGGTGAGTGGTGGCACTGGAGGGTGAGCAGGGGCATTGCAGAGTGAGTGGGGGCAGTGGGGGGTGAACGGGGCAGTGGGAGATGAGTGGGGGCAGTGGGTGATGAGTAGAGGCAGTGGAGGGTGAGCAGGGCAGTGGGGGGTGAGCGGGGGCCCTGGGGGTGAGTGGGGGTAGTTGGGTGTGAGTGGAGGCAGTGGGGGATGAGTGGGGGCAGTGGGGGTGAATAGGAGCAGTGGGGGATGAGTGGGGGCAGTTGGTGGTGAGCAGGGGCAGTTGGGGGTGAGTGGTGGCACTGGAGGTGATTGGGGCAGTGGGGGTGAGCGGGGAAAGTAGGGGTGAGTAGGGGCAGTTGGGGATGAGCAGTGGGACGGAGAGGCTCCAGTCCACGCTCCTGTCCTCCCGCCTCCCACTCCATGCTCCAGTCCACTTTCTCTCAGCTTAGCATTCTTCTTACGGAATTGATGTTGGAAAGTCAATAGCCATGGGCGGAGTTAACAGAGGAGAGTCATAATGGGCATGGCCAATGCACTGCCCTGATATAGTGAGCATGTCCTCGGTCGCGGCCCATTATGACACCCCTCTGTTAACTCTGCCCCCGCGGGTAATGAATTTCCGAGTCAATTCCACAAGAATAATGCCGGGGTGAGGGGGAGCATGGAGTGGAGCATGGAGGGGAAGCGGGTGGTGTGAGGGCAGAGCATGGACTGGAGCATGGAGCGGGCGGCGTGTGTGGCAGGTTTCTGTTTTCTGCCCCCATCAGCCTGCGCCATATTAGCATACCCATCACTTGGGTGTGCTAATATGGCGGGGGAGGAAGTGACATAGGCAGACATCCAGACGGAAGTGGATGAGAAAACTCGCAATTATATATATAGATACACAGTATATAAGTCCCACAAGGATCAGCAGAGTCTATTAAATGGGGTACAGGCAATCAAGATAATGTTGCATAGTCTATTAACAGCACAGTCCAATTACGGCTTTGAGGTGTAGCCCTAAGGAAGCAGTCTCGCTAATCCAGCAGAGAAAAGCGTGTTTGGTGCTAAACTTGTGAAGGGGAAAATATAATTAACAAAAAAACAGGCCTTGCTCTTCTCAGAACTGAAAATAGTCCTTATGTGGCCAACCGGGCAACTCCAGGACGGGTCAGAGACCCAACAACAGGTCTTATTTATGACAGCACTCTTTAATAAGCATAAAAATACTATAGGACGTTTCTCAATGCTGGCTGGGATGGATGTGGTTGTTCCACACTGTAGACCACTGTCAGACGGTCTTGGGGAGTTGCAGGGGCTACATCTTCAGAGGAATTCTCCACCAACACCTACCCTCAGCACACCCTGTCATGGCCACCACTGGAGAGGATAGAGGAATTACGGGATGGCGCCCCTATTTAGCACACTCCAAAGGAACTTAGGCAACCACGACAGGATCTTCAGGATCTCTGGCCCCTCTGGGCTTCACTCCAGCTGGCTGGCTAACATGCTCAAATTTGGCCAACAGCCAACACTCTATCTTCTTCATGTCAGCCTCCTGCTCTTGGAAATTCTCTAGTGACCTGACTTACCCCTATTGCATACCACCCTTGCTGTCTTTTACCTACATGAAGGAGACCATCTCCCCAACATAGAGGTTGCGGAGTCATGAAAGCAGATGGTCACGCAGTAGGGTAGACTGGTTTACATAGCATATGTCACGAGTTATTCAGATCAGAACCCAAACCTTCTCTTCTGGAAGTAAGTTTCCACCTGACCCTGGGTACATTGCGCCTCAAAGTCGTTAAACTTAGGTCCCTGCAATCACTCTAGGGCATGGGCATCTGAGAGTCTAATTTATTCAAGAAATTGCAAGGGCCAGGGTGGTTCATGCCAATATGGATACTTGCTGGGAAGGGGTAGGGGACCCCACATGGCATTCTCCCAGTCAAAGGCCTCTGGCTTGGGTGCTACTGAAGGTAGGGAAACATGGGCATCTGCCACTACTACCTCCTCCTTGAGGAAGCTTAAAAACTTTTTTTTAAAGCTTCATTAAATTCTGCAGGTTGAAAGAAACAGGTAGACCCAATAGATGTCAACACTGCTAACCTTCTTTTAGGAGTGTTCTCAGCCTTCATGTCATCCGGCCCCAAGCCTTCAAGGAAAATTTTAGGGCCAATTTAAACTTTTCCGCAGAAAAAAGTTGTGTTCACCAATTTTTTAATAAATTACTCAGTTATTCTGATCACGACTTGAATCATCAACATTCATGCCGAATTTGAAAGTGGCAAACATGTTCAGGGAAAGTTTGCTGATCTTTAGCCATGAGCAAATAGCAAGTGCCGCTGGGCCAGATTTCTCATCCTCAAAAATGAAAATGAGTGTACGGGACCCTGAGTTGGCTTGTTCCATGGAGGAAATAAAGTCGGGCAGCCTTGCGGAACAAGTTACCCGAACCCTTTGGGAGGAGTTAGAGTCGGAGATCAGGTCTCGCACCCCTGCTTGACCCGTAAACAACGGAGGGGCCAAGCTGCTGGAAGCTCTGGAGGTTTAGCTGTCACTTTGTTCGTCATCAACCCCATAGTAGTTACAGCTGCTGCAGAGAAGACAAACTAGGAGGTACTACTAATTGCTTGGGGGTCTCCCGTGGACTCGGTGGCACTAAAGAATATAGCCTCTGTCTGCCAGATGGGCGTATCTTCAATGCTGGAGTTTAAATTGCCTGAGTACCTCCCCTGAGTATGAACTTCTAGCAGAGGAGGAAGAAGAACCATTAGATTTGTTTACTAATGGAGAATGAGCTGCCACTGTCTACATGGCCCAAGACCCACACTCAGCCATGCTTGTACATGGAGGCGAGGAGAAGGAGTCCCCTGAGTAAATGCAGCTAGGAGACATCATCACCCAGATTTGTCTATCAATGGAAAAGAACAAGAAGAGTCAGATGCCTGGAGGTACCCCTGTTTGTGTGTGCATTCAGTTCCTCAGTCCGGGACTCCATTGTTGTAGTTAATGGCCACTGATGGCTGAAGTAGTTTTGTTTTCCATTCCATGTTTATTTGTATTTGTTGAACTCCCTTTTGCTGGATTGGAAGACTTTTGTGTTATGAAGGGTTGCCAATCCCCTTTGCCATGGACTGCACCGTAATGTCCAATCCACTTTGAACATTTCCCCTTGTTTGCTCCATGGACTCTTAGAGCCTATGTATGGACTCTGCCCCTGTTTGCCCCATTCTCTGCCCCCTTGTGTACAGGGCCCATGCCAGACTGGACCCTTATTGGAGATGAGAGAGGGATGTGGAGACCTGGCAGCATTTGCCAGGATGGGCAGATTAAATGTTGCAGAGAGATGGGGGAGCATTCTTCTAAGATAGCAACATTCATGGGATGTACACAAGGAGAGGGCTCAAATGTGACTTGAGCTTTCTTGTTTTTGCTCTTTCCCTGGTCAGGGAATGGACTCTAGCGTTAGAGCTCCTGGGAATTTTAGGCTCTTGTTGGCCAACAAGCTACTTGTATATATTACAGATTGAACATACCTCTAAAAAAAGACTTTTTTTAAGACTCTAGTATTCTTGAAAATCTGAAGTTATGATGTATGCTATGCTGTTGGTGTTTTTCAGCTCTGTATAGTCAAGGATAACCATAGTTGAAGAGCGGAGGAGTGTAAGGGGTGGCTTTTTCCTGACCATTCCTGCCCTAAAGACATCAACTATGCTGTGTGATCTATATTGTACATATTGTGATGTAATGTTTTTTGTTCATATATAGAGTAGAAGACTTGGTTATATAGGATTTGTGACCTCCCAGAGGTTCCCCTGTAAACATGATTGACTACAGCGGTATTCAGAGACTTGGCATCGACCTGGATGAAGAGCTCATCACAGAAATTACTTTATTGAATAAAACAGTGGTGCCAGGTAGAATGGAGGGGAACGAATGGATGCCAGGGTGGGGTGCAGTGAAGCAAATGAGGGTAGAACAGTGTGGAGCGAGTGAGAGTGGTGCAGGCAACAGCGTGGCGGCGCGGGGGTGAGTGGGGTAGAGCGGGGGAGAGAGTGGCAGAGTGAGGAGAGCGGAGCAGGGGTGAGTGGGGCAGAGCAGGTGCACAGCGCAGCAGAGTGTGGCAGAGCAAGAAGAACAGAGTGGGGGTGAGTGGGGCAGAGCAGGGGAGATCGGATGGACATCTGCAGTAGAGTGAGGGGGCAATGGAGCAGAGTGGGGGGCGAGAGGGGCAGAGCAAGGGAGAGCAGAGCAGAGGTGAGCAAGGGAACACCGCAGCAGAGCGGGGGGACAGCGTAGTAGAGCAGGGGGAAAGCACGGCAGAGCGGGGAGTCAGCGCAGCAGAGCAAAAAGTGCAGAGCAGGGGAGAGTGGAGAAGAGCAGGGGTGAGCGGGGGAACAGCCACAGTAGGGCGAGGGAACAATGGAGCAGAGCAGGGGTGAGTGGAGCAGCATCAGTACAGCAGAGCAGGGAGACAGTGGAGCAGAGAGTTGGGGCAGTGGAGCATTGTGATGGGGCAGTGGAGCATTGTGGGGGGGCAGTACAGGAGAGTGAGGGGCAGTGGAGCAGACGGGGGTGCAGTATAGCAGAGGGGGGTGCAGTGGCACAGAGGAAGGGTCAGGTGGAGCAGAGGAAGGGGGCAGTGGAGGAGAGGAAGGGGGGCAGAGAGGGGGGCAGTAGAGCAGAGGGGGGGCAGTACAGCAGAGCAGGGAGACAGTGGAGCAGAGAGTTGGGGCAGTGGAGCATTGTGATGGGGCAGTGGAGCATTGTGGGTGGGCAGTACAGGAGAGTGAGGGGCAGTGGAGCAGAGGGGGGTGCAGTGTAGCAGAGGGGGGTGCAGTGGCGCAGAGGAAGGGGGCAGTGGAGGAGAGGAAGGGGGCAGTGGAGGAGAGGAAGGGGGCAGTAGATCAGAGGGGGGGCAGTACAGCAGAGCAGGGAGACAGTGGAGCAGAGAGTTGGGGCAGTGGAGCATTGTGATGGGGCAGTGGAGCATTGTGGCGGGGCAGTACAGGAGAGTGAGGGGCAGTGGAGCAGACGGGGGTGCAGTGTAGCAGAGGGGGGTGCAGTGGCGCAGAGGAAGGGTCAGGTGGAGCAGAGGAAGGGGGCAGTGGAGGAGAGGAAGGGGGGCAGAGAGGGGGGCAGTAGATCAGAGGTTGGGGGCAGTACAGCAGAGCAGGGAGACAGTGGAGCAGAGAGTTGGGGCAGTGGAGCATTGTGATGGGGCAGTGGAGCATTGTGGGGGGGCAGTACAGGAGAGTGAGGGGCAGTGTAGCAGAGGGGGGTGCAGTGTAGCAGAGGGGGGTGCAGTGGCGCAGAGGAAGGGTCAGGTGGAGCAGAGGAAGGGGGCAGTGAAGGAGAGGAAGGGGGGCAGAGAGGGGGGCAGTAGATCAGAGGGGGGGGCAGTACAGCAGAGCAGGGAGACAGTGGAGCAGAGAGTTGGGGCAGTGGAGCAGAGAGGGGCAGCGCAGCAGTGGGGGCAGTAGAGCAGAGGGTGGGCAGTGGAGCATGGTGGGGGGGAAACGCAGCATTGTGATGGGGCAGTGGAGCAGAAGGGGCAGCGCAGCATTGTGGGAGGACAGTGGAGCAGAGCGGGGGAAGCATAGCATTGTGGGGGCGCAGTGGAGCATTGTGGGGGGCAGTGGAGCATTGTGGGGGGCAGTGGAGCATTGTGGGGGGCAGTGGAGAAGAGGGTGGCAGCGCAGCATTGTGGGGGGGGCAGTGGAGCATTGTGGGGGCAGTGGAGCATTGTGGGGGGGTAGTGGAGCAGAGAGGGGGCAGCACAGCAGAGGGTGGGCAGTGGAGCAGAGCGAGGGGGGCAAAGCGGGGGGTGAGCAATGGATGCTGGGGGAGAGCAGGGGGAGCTGCTGTCTATACCTGTTCTTTGCTCCCCACTGTGCGAAAGGGCCTTTGGTGATGTCAGAGTCATGTGATGTGTAACTCCGCCCACAGCTATGACATCACTACAGGTCCCCAGGCTTCTGCAATGCAGGGACCTGGCAGGGATGATCGGGTGGCGTGTGAGTCGGGGACACCGGGTGGACTGTTGGGAGCGGGTGGCGGGTAGTGGAGGGAGTGTGCGGGGACCTGGTGAGGTAGATTTGGTGATGGAGGTGGTTACAGTGTGGGTGACAGCCGGGAGTGCGATGACTGTGGGAGTCCCAATATGGCGGCGGCGCACTTCCTAGGCGGCGCAGTGCATGTCGACATAAGCTCGGAAGCGTGTGACACATATCATGTGACCTTAGCTGATTATATAGTAGATGAACCTAAGCATGTTTGTGCCATTGATCCACAGCAGGAATGTGACAGTTTAGCTCAGGGTTGTTTATAGCTTACATATGCAATGTGATTCCCCTGATGTACCCGAATGGAGGGGAAATGCATCAGGAGGCAAGTAGGGAAAACGTAGGGCATTCTTTGTCCACGGTCATCTGTGGGCTGCCCTTGAAAGGGTGGTAGTTTTGGAGTTACTACGCTTTACTAGTTGCAATAGGGTTCAATAGGGATAATGTTAATCTATAAACCTTTTGGCTACATGAATCACTAAATCATGGATCGATATGTAGGGATACTTCTTAGATCGACTTATGAATGAGAATTGTTTTCATTTTTTTCACATTATATATTATAACTCCTATTAGGATGAAAGGTGTGTAAAAAATGAGAAAAGGAGTTTCCACATGCGCTTCCCCGGGTATTAATTGGACTTCAAAGCTTGATCCAAGAATCTTTATTTGTAAAATCTCAACGCGTTTCGTGAGGTTCTCCTCACTTCATCAGGAGATACAAGCATGTGGATATTGCATTATTTCTGACTGGTTCGGCAGTCTGTTTTATACTTTATGTTTGTATGTCTAGTGGCTTCAAGTATGTGTTAATGTGTCATTAAACATTATGTCTTAGATATTACTCACTTTTGCAGCTTTACTTTGGCCTCATAAAAATAGTGATTTGCTTTCGAAGCAAATACTCAATAAAATAGTTTTCATTAGTGGAAACAAGATACATGATCATTCTGATTCTCTGATTCCAAGTCCGTACTACCCATAGTTCCTCTCTTTCTTAATTGTATTACCAATTAACGAGATGCAGCCTTTAGACTAATGCTGCAAGCAATGATTATAGTTGTTCATAAACACAAGTAATAGCATGACTATTACAGGTGAGCACATGACATTTTACTAAAATATGTAATATAATAGATGGGCAGCATATGGACCATCTGTATGCCATCTAATTTTTACAAATATTCAAATAGTCTGTGGAGCCTCGTTTAGGAGTCTCAACACAGGACTAGCCAGATATCCCTCCAGGAAAGGACCTAGCCATGGGGTGGCTCTTTGAGGAGACCACCATAACCACCATATTAAGTGGACCTTTCAGTCAATTTCCAGCTCTTTACGAGTTTAAAGACATAACAAGGGAATACCAAGGCCAGGTATGCATCCACAGACAGCTTTTTCGGGGTGTTGCCCCTCATCATAAACAAGGCTCCACAGACTTTATTTGAATATTTGTAATTCCCAGGGGGCAATGCGCCTAGGAATTCACTGTGTTGAGCGCTTTAGCCTGCTGCCAGCATTGTTTTCTTGGACTGGTCTGCCTGGGATCAATGATTGCTTTGTGTTATCTCATTTTTACAAACACATCATAAAGAAAAAAAAATAAAATAAAACTGTAGATAGGTGACAGAAAGATATTAGATTGCTACAATAGGTAGAATTCGTGTAGCTATATAATGTCACAACTCTCATATATAATGTACACTTGCTCCCTTTATTGCCTTTCATGTGGCCCTAAAGGGTGTTTAGCCTTGTTTAACCTAATATATAAATAATTTAAAAACCGACATGGGGTCCCCTATATTTGATAATCTGCAAAGGTAGAGCAGACAGCTGCAGCCAGATATTATCAATCTGGGAAATTCCATGATTAATGGACCCTTCTCATTGTATAAATACCAGCCCACAGCTGCCCAGGAAGTGGTGCATCAAATTAGTTATGACAGTTCTGACACTTTGTCTTGGCTTTTCCCAATTGCCCTGATGCAGTGGCAATTAAGATAATGGTTACTGGAGTAAGTGTCGGCTGGCATCAAGCCCCGATATTCATAACAGAGAGGTGTCTATCAGACACCCCCATTACTAACTAAGTGGAAAGAAAAACAGACACAAAAATAGTTTATTAAAAAAAACAAAACACTGCTTGACCCTTTTCCTGGTTCACCAATTTATTGAAAAAAAATGCAATGCAAGTCAAACGTAGTCCAGGGAATCCAACATAGTCCACACACAGAAACCTGTAAGACATAAAATGAGAGAAATAGAAACAACATACTGGCCTTATTTACCAATTTATTAGAAAGCAAAGTTCCCATGTCCGACATAGTCCAGCAGTTCCCATAACATTCCTCGGTTATGTAGATCAAAGTCTATGGAGCTTCATTCTGAGGCTCCATAGGCTTGGAGTAGCAGCCACTTCCGGTTCAAACTGCGCTCAGTGACCCCCAGTGACTCTGAAGAGCATCAACATCAGTAACATTACCACTCGTTAGATATTCCAAATCATGCTGCGCTGCATGAAAATGAGCAACTATGGAGAGCGGTGATGTCAGTATTGTTACGGATGCAACCGCTCATCAGAGTCGCTGAGTGTCACAGAGCATAGTGTGAGCTGCGGTTGGCTGCTTATCAAAGTCTATGAAGCTTCGTTCTGAGGCTCAATAACCTTTTGACCTACATAGTCAAGGAATGTTGTGGGATCCACTGAACTACATTGGAGCTGGCACTTTGCTTTCTAATAAATTGGTGAACAAGGGACAGAGTTTTGTTTCTATTTTTCTGGTTTCCTTGTAGTATGTCAGACATGGAAGGCTTTTCTTTTTTTTTCCAATAAATTGGTGAACCAGGGAAAGAGTCTGGAAACTTTTATGAAACAAAATATTTTTGTGTGTGTTTTTTTTTTTCTTTTCACTTACTGGTTTGGTAATGGTGGTGTCTGATAGACTCCTCTACATTGCTAACAACAGGGCTTAATACCAGATGACATCAACACCAAAAACCATTACCCTGACTTCCACCACACTAGGGCAATCAGGAAGAGCCAAGGCAAAGTTCCAGAATTGGCGCTTCTATTGTGATGTGCTTCTTCTGAGTTGGGTGATGGCTGGTAAATTTAGTCTGGGAAGGGTCCAATAACCATGGACCTTCCCATCCTGATAAGATCAGGCAGCAGTTGTTTGTTGTACCTTTGCTGGTTATCAAAAATAGGGGAGACTCTCACAAAGTTTTTAAAATGTATTTACTAGGTTAATCAAGGCTTAACACCCTTTAGTGCCACATAAGGCATTAAAACATACAAGTTTATAATATGTAGGGGTGTTGTGGCATTATATAGCAGCAGGATATCTATCTACTCTATCTCTCTGTTTATATGTGATTGCTTTGTTATTTCTGATGCATAGCAGCCAGAATGTACATAGAGTATTCTGATGTTAAAATTGCATGTCATACAAATGCTATGCGACAAAAACACACACTTGCATGACATACGCAATAACATACATATGACACTATGCGTCCCACTTTTCGGAATGGGTATTGGAGCGATTATTTGCATGCAGGTGGAAGCGAGGCCTATGCCTATATTTCTACAATGAGTAATTGGTGACTTTTCATGCTATAGATTTTCTGCAGCATTCCTGCACCAGTGAAGTAGGTCACCTGTATTTTTTATTGTGTTTTTAGTTTGCTTTTTTACATGAATTTTTGTCACATTTTTTCAACTGAGGTTAATAATTATTATTATTATACGCTTTTACTTGTAGATTTTCAGCATCTAATGTAGTTTTATTCAGTAGACCCATAAGAGAAATTATCATCTTTTGTATTTGAAAAATGCACATATCAGTTTATATAGCAGAAAAAATGAACAATGAGCATGAGATAAATCCCATCCATTCTGCTGAAACTGTAAGACGGTTTCTGCACAGAGGAAATGCTGATAATGGAAAATTAACCTAAGTCTGGCATCACACCATGGTTTTGTGTATCAGGTTTTGTCCGGTTTGAACCGGACAGAACCTGATCCGGTTTTGCCTCCCGTGTATCCCTATGGTGCAGGATTTGTCCTATTTGGCCATCAGGTTTTGTGTATTCTGTGCCTGATCCGATTTTGTCAGGTTTTTCACGGTCCCCAAAATCGGAACCTTCAGCAATTTTATGTCTCCGATGCAAAAATCGGACAAAACCGGACAGAACTGTATCCCGCGCAATCCGGTTCCCATATAAGGGGAGCCTATGGTGCCAGATCCGTGGATAAATTGGATCGTTTCACGAATTGTTTTTTTTGCACAGAGCATGCTCAGAAATCCTGCCGTTCTAACTTCAGCACCATGGATAGCAGTGTTTCATGCCCAGGCTGTGAATTCAGCACCTTGGAGAGTGGCAGAGCAGACACAGGCAGACTTCAGGACCATGGACAGCAGCAGAAACCTGCAAAAAACAGGATCCAGGACCATATTTAGCCACACTTTCTGCACATCCTGTCCTCTCAGGGTCTGTCTGGTGGATCCTGCAAAAAACAGGATCCACTCTGACAGACAAAAACCATGGTGTGAAGCCAGCCTAAGGCCTGGGTTTCACGTAGCGATATCGGTAACAATATAGCTGCAACGTCACAGGGTTTGTGACATTGCAGCGACCTTACCAGCGATGTTGCTGCATGTGACATTCCGCAACAACCAGTGATCAGCTCACTGATCGCTGGTCGCTGCAGAATGGCTGGGACCATTTCTTGATCGCTGGTCTCCCGATGCCCCGCATGCATCGGCATGTCTGATAGGGGCAACGACCAGCGATCCCCATGCTGTGCCCGAGACACCCGACAGATCCCTGTGACCGTCGGGTGTCAGCGCATCGCTGGGGAATGGCTGGTGAGTCTGCCTGTGTGGCATCTCACCTGCGATCACATACCGATGTTCCAGCGATCCCAGTCCGGTCAGATCTTTGATCGGGTCGCTGGAACATCAGTATGTGTAACCTGGCCTTAAGAAGCATTTTGCACATGCTCCTTTATTTCTTGTCCGTTGTCCACTGAAGGGTGGTTGAACGGAAGCATTTTGATTAATGCTATTTCTTTTAAGTTAATGGAGTTGTATTTCAAATATGTTTATTCTTAGATACACAAATAAATATACTTATAATAATGAACATTAACAACAGACAGCTGTGCTAACTACATATCTCTAAAGAATAGCTTTCGTATGAAGTTCCTATATTGTAGAAGTTTTCAATTGGATGCTGCACTAGAGATAGATTGATTTTGATAGTAATCTCCAGTAAATGATGTATATAATGGGATCCACAGCAGCATCTCTGCATACAATAGACCCATATTCTCATGGGGTTATGGATATTGTCTTCATGCATTTAAAATGTGTCTGTACGCATGATTGATGCTTCCATCAAGAGACAATATACTCTTGAAAATTATATACTAATAGTTTTGCTGGAGTAATCTGTAAATGTGAGAAGTTTACAGTTGACTTGAATAGGTCAACAAGTGTGACTTTTATCACAATATGATTCCATTACAGTTTATCACCAGCAAAGTGCAAGATTACCAAAGTCTTACTGTATTTTCAGTTTATTTGTTCAGTTTTACATTACCATCATGCGGCATGTCGCTTTATATTTAATTTCAATTGATAAGATTGGAAAATCTCATGCAGTGGGACCCTGTCCATCATTATGTGACCGTGAGGAAGACATATTAAGCGCTGGAGAAAGCTGTTGGAAGACATTTCCTTAAAGGGGACTTGACAGTTTGTTTATGCCCCCCCAAGTTATCACTGTCTGTACCTGCAGCACTATAAGTACTATTCTAATCATACCTGTCTTAGCTAATAGTGTAAAGTTAAAGTTGAATAAAAGCATTTATGCGCTTACATTTTCTCATGCAAATTACATGTCTGCTTGGGGGCCATAAACGGTCAGATAGGTTACTTTTAACTCAATGCCAATTGCTTCGTAATTTGTAAAGACAAACATGTCACTATAATGGGTGGAGCAAAGCAAGTAAAATCGTTAATGTTTATGTAGACTTAGCACCACCTATTATAGTCACATGGTCGTGACATCACACAGGTCCTTTGAGCATTTTCTGAAGTTCGACAGAACTGTTAACTATTAACCTGTCGGATTACTGCATAAATCTGTTTGCCCAGCTAGCTAATAAATATATGTAATTTGTTCAAAAGCTTTTTTGGGATGAATACAACAATTTTTTTATATTATTAATGAATGCTTCATGATCTACAGTGCTGTGCAAATTTATTGGGATAAGCATTTTTTAAGTAAAATCGTAAGTTGGTTACCAGTCAGTGATTCAAACCAGTTTTAACTGCTTTGAACAGGTGTGAGTGTACAACCTTGAGTAACAAAATGTGGTTTGACTGATTTTAATCAGAAAATAACAGCTAGCTGCCCCTCAGCTTCAGTTGAGAGCTTGTTTCTGTGAGGAGTGGTTTAGTGTTCTTTTCTCTCAGTGTGATTCGTGCCTGTAAAAATGGATGTTACTCCACGGAAGAGGTCTAGAATGAACATACAAGTCTGACTGTAAGAGAAATCGCTTCCACCGTTTGTATTGGAAAATCTACCATTTCAAGAATAATTTGCACACACAATGAAACTGGATAGTTTTCTCCAAAACGAAAAGGGAAATGTGGAAGAAAAAGGAAAACGACACCAAGAACTGATAAGACACTTATAATAATAATAAAACTTTATTTGTATAGCGCCAACATATTCCGCAGCGCTTTACAGTACAATGGTACATGTAAGAAAAATATACAGTACAGAAAGGTAATGTAGAACAGTAGTTACATACAATAAACATAAAATTAACTTAGGAAATGCAATAAAAAGGCAAAAATGAAGACGGTATGGGAACACAAAGTACAGGGGCTTATAACAATGCATATCTTATGTTTAAATGACTACTGTTAGGGAGAAGGATAGGCCACCCTGAAGAGGTGTGTTTTTAGGGAGCGTCTGAAGCTATCCAAGTTGTGGATGGTCCTAATTTCTTGGGGTAGAGCATTCCAGAGGTTTAGTGCAGCTCGAGAGAAGTCTTGGAATTGGGAATGGGAGGTTCGGATTAATGTTGATGTTAGTCTGAGGTCACGTTCAGAGCGAAGGGGACGGGTGGGGTGGTAGACCGAGATGAGGGTGGAGAGGTAAGGAGGTGCCGCACCATGAATAGCTTTGTGGGTGACAACGAGCAATTTGAATTGGATTCTATAGTGAACGGGTAGCCAATGTAGTGACTGGCACAGAGCAGAAACATCTGAGTAACGGTTTACTAGATAGGTGATCCTTGCTGCTGCATTAAGGATAGACTGGAGAGGGGAAAGCTTACTGTGGGGGAGGCCAGCTAATAAAGAATTACAGTTGTCAAGGCGGGAATGAATCAGGGCCACGGTGAGGGTTTTAGTTGTTTCCATGGTGAGGAAAGGGCGAATTCTGGAGATATTTTTCAGGTGCAAGTGACAGTATACAGGCCCGCCCCCATCAGTATACAGGCCCCCCCCCCCTTGCTGCACAAACCTGTAAAGAAAGACATTAGTATACTTATCACTGTCCCGCTGCCGCTGTCCCGCCGCCGTCATCGCGCTCCTCCGTCTTCATCCGTCTTCTTCCGGCTTCCTCCGGTCGGCGTAGGCAATGACGTCATTGTCTGCACACCAGAGGAAGCCGGAAGACGCTGGATGAAGACGGAGGAGCGCGATAGCGGCGGTGGGACAGCGGCAGCGGGACAGTGATAAGTATACTAATCTCTTCCTTTACAGGATTGTGCACCAAGGGGGGGCCCTGTATACTGATGGGGGGGGCTGTATACACCTCTGGGGCTGCTGTATACACCACTGGGGCTGCTGTATACTACCTCTGGGGCTGCTGTATACTACCTCTGGGGCTGCTGTATACTACCACTGGGGCTGCTGTATACTACCACTGGGGCTGCTGTATACTACCACTGGGGCTGCTGTATATACCTCTGGGGTTGCTGTATACTAACCACTGGGGCTGCTGTATACTACCACTTGGGCTGCTGTATACTACCACTGGGGCTGCTGTATACACCTCTGGGGCTGCTGTATACTACCTCTGGGGCTGCTGTATACTACCTCTGGGGCTGTTGTATACTACCTCTGGGGCTGCTGTATACTACCACTGGGGCTGCTGTATATACCTCTGGGGCTGCTGTATACTACCACTGGGGCTGCTGTATACTACCACTGGGGCTGCTGTATACTACCACTGGGGCTGTATATACCTCTGGGGCTGCTGTATACTACCACTGGTGCTGCTGTATATACCTCTGGGGCTGCTGTATACTACCTCTGGGGCTGCTGTATACTAACCACTGGGGCTGCTGTATACTAACCACTGGGGCTGCTGTATACTACCACTGGGGCTGCTGTATATACCACTGGGGCTGCTGCTGTATATACCACTGGGGATGCTGCTGTATACTACCACTGGGGCTACTGTATATACCTCTGGGGCTGCTGTATAGCACACTGCTGGGGCTGTATACCTGTGCTGGGGTCCACCCTCGGCTTATACATGAGTCAATATGTTTTCCCAGGTTTTGGGGGCAAAAGTAGGGGGGTCGGCTTATACACGGGTCGGTTTATACACGAGTAAATACGGTAATTTGCGCAGCACCGTAAATAACATTGGGGGTGGTTTAATAACAAAAAAGGACATGACCAGTTCCTCTTTAAATGTCCTGTAAGAACAGTCAAATTATTAAAGACATTTGGTACATATTTTAAGTCCAGCTTGATGGGAAGAATCTCAGGTGCCAGACAACTTTGTGTACAATTTTGTGAGGTATAATTCTGTCACTAAACCTAATTAATTAATTGTTAATTATACATTAAGGGTAAATGTCCAGGATCAGGAGATACTGCATTCTAGATGTGGCATGTTTTCTCCTGTGGAGACAATAGTGTCCAGTGCGGGAGAGCACAGTGATCATGCCCACGATCAGGATTCTGAGCACAGTATATTTTCGCTGTGTTCTCCCTCTCAGAACTCTTGCATCTCCACAATGATAAATTGAAATGCTGCGGCTTGGAAAGCCACACCACATGTCAGTTTACGTCACAGAAAAAGGAAGCATAGTGCACATGAGATTTCTAGAAATCCATCCACTGTGCTTGTGTGGTGCCCCTGCGGACCGGTGGCCACAGTATGTTACAGCAGCTGGGTCAGGTAAGCTAAGCACCCCACACCAACACCCAACGCATCCCCAATCCCTAGACCTTGTACTCCATATCAGGCAGGGGATAATGGGGGAAGCTGAGTGGTGGGTGGAGTGTAGTGAAAGAAACCCAGGAAATGGGGTGGAGGAACCAGAATAAATCCTGGGAACACCAAGGTGGGGGAGCTCAGAGAGTTCTGGTTGAGGTTCCTGGCAAGAGTGAGAGGGTGAGGAATGATACCCTTAAGCAGATACACCCATGCAGCCTAGGCACTAACACACTTGCCAGGAAGAACACGGACACGGCAGCCAATGCCACTGTATGGCCAGTTCGGGTCAGGGCTACTGACCGGAGTCAGAAGCAGAAGGAATCTAAGGTGGACCTAGGAGTCAGGTACATCGAAGGACCGGGTCGACACCAGGGGCCAGCCCTGTAGATGTGGTTGGCGAAGCTTCAAGCCCCTAACCACGAATTAACTGGCTGGGTGCAGGGTCTTCATGTCCTGTACTCCACCCCCAGCACAACAAAGGAAATGCAGTCACATAGGGCTAAGAGTCCCGGGACATCCACCGGAAAGTCCGCGATTGCTGGCCCGAAGTATGTGTGCGGGATTGAAGAGGCCCGAAAGATACAAGAGAGGGAGGGCCTCTATTAAGCCGGCCCAGCTGCAAACCAGCAACTGGGACTGAAAGTACACTGCTGAACTGTGAACTGTACTTTGTAACAATAACAACATTGCAGTGAGTAAAGTACCGGTCAAACTAAGGACTTTGTGTGAGAGACTTATTCTTGTGGTGATTAGCCGGGGCTCGTCTGCACCTGCGCGGCCGCCGACTGCACTTGCTGCGCAGGCAGAGACAGCCTGCAGGAAAGAAGACAACATCCACACAGGAGCCGCGGGAGCTCCAGAGATGCCAGTAAGTGACACCATGGAATCTTCACACACACTGTACCATCACACATAGACTATATACCAGCCCAGGGGATAACCAGCCTTGCCCGTGGAGGGCTTAACACCTCGTTGCCCCTTGCTATCATCCCCAGGACCATGACAAGGTGTGGTGGCTCATATTGTTGACAAACCACGGGTGGCATCACATCCATGACAAACCCTTTCCTTTTTATTCCCCTTTTATTGACGTTGCCCGGGGCTACGAAACCAGTTTGCGGCCACCACCATGACATCCCTCATAGGCAACAAAGACTGAATGGGACTGGTCCCGAGTACTCCACGGCCCTGGCGGGCGACTCACTTGTACTGCAGAATGCAGCGTTTTGGACACAGTCACAGTGAATAGTGTAGGATAGAGAAAGGCTCACTTGTCTTACTACTGGGTGCTCCAGTAAAATCGACTGGACAATAAGGAGTATCTGGGCACACCAATTCCTTGAAAAAAATTCCTTTACACAAGCTTTGCAAGTGAAAAATATGTCCTCTTTATTTGCCACACAGTGTTCAATACACCGGTCCAATATTTCAGCCTTCACATGCCTTTTCAAGGTTCTGATTACAAAGATTTGTTTAAACATAATAACACAGATATTAATATAACATGCATGGCAAAAAACATGAGTGGTGTTGATGTGAATCACAAAGTGTATATACAATAGGTGAATGTCTATAGTGTGGACGGTGAAGGCACGTGCAAGCTGAGGTGAACGGGTTATGTTGAACAGTATTAGGAGAGGAAATGAGGAGGTCGAGTGTGTTAGGGTGTGGGGATGATTGCCTTTGGGCGTAATGGCTATCGACTGGGGTCAATTACTAACAATTGTCCTTATAATTGGTTCTAACTGCTCTTTTTGTTGTCTTAGATACATTACTGAGTATGTGCACTCCACCTGCATGGAAAATATGCACCAATGCCGCCTTGCTCGGATCCCTGCACCCTCACAGCACCGTTCTATGTATGCATACGGATTCCTGACATTACCACACTGTGCATGCGTGGACCACAAATTGGACCGCGCATGGGCGTGCTTGCGTTTCACCGCAATTCCGTGCATTCCACACACCGGACGTGACGCGTGGTAGTCCTGCCTCACTTACGTATATACCGGAGACCCTCACACTGACTCCGCACACTGCCACAAAACAAGCGAGACAAGCCCTCAGGTAACCCACTCTCTGGCTGATTTACTAGAGATACTTATTACATCCTGTGCCAATTAGTATGTTTTCCCTTACAGGCTACAACAATCCCCAGAGCTTTGCTCAAGTCCTTACGTATGTTAACCTTAACTCCTTGTTGACAGGTTGATTGTTACAATGACCTGTCCTAACCCTCTTGTATATTCCCCCTTTTACCTTAATCCAGATCTCTGGTAACTCCCACTCATCAGAAGTTCTTATAAAATCCTGAATGATGGTGACCAAATAGGTATAATGGCATGCTGGTGATATTCATACCTTTACTTCTCATGTATTCTCTACCATTAACCCCTTTTGTTGTTCACTCTATAGAACCACAACACTGTGGAATATTTAGGTCTTGATCCAACACAAACCCAGTGGGGACACCCAGGTTCCTGATCCACTTAGCTAACAGTATGTCATGTCGTAGACTTGTCTTCACACCCTAACCTTTTTTGCATTCTCAATACTACATTCACCAAGTCTTTAAGAAGCCTTTTTCTTGTTATAGTGATATCCTTTCTTGATAACGCTACTGTTAGCTTTATGGACATCACCATAGTCTTGAACTATCCTACTCTAAACATTCTTTAACCTTGTGAGCAACACTGGTATTTGGTGTTTATGTGTTTTCTGACATAAAGAAATGCTTGGGGTGGGCCCGGTTCTCTTATTATTTAGAATGATGTGGATAATTCATTTCTGCAATACCATTTTTTCCTTTTCTTTCTCACAACACCGATTTCCAGCAACTCACAAGCAATTTATTTTATGTTCCATCATCTTGCCTCAAAGACCTCATCCCCAGTATCTACACAGTAATTACCCTGACAACCTCTATTTTATAGCCTAGATTATGATTGAACCCAGTTGATAGCCATTACGCCCATAGCCAATCATCGCCACACCCTAACACACTCGACCGCCTCACTTCCTCTGCTAATCCTGTTCAACATAACCCTTTCACCTCAGCTTGCACGTGCCTTCATCGTCCACACTATAGACATTCACCTATTGTATATCCACTTTGTGATTCACATCAACACCACTCATGTTTTTTGCCATGCATGTTATATTAATACCTGTGTTATTATGTTTAAACAAATCTTTGTAATCAGAACTCTGAAAAAGGCATGTGAAGGCTGAAATATTGGACCTGTGTATTGAACACTGTGTGGCAAATAAAGAGGACACATTTTTCACTTGAAAAGCTTGTGTAAAGGAATTTTTTTCCAGAAATTGGTGTGCCCAGATACAGTCACAGCGAATTCATGCTGCATCCAGAACACTAGTAATCCTGATCAAGGGCACTTTTTCTTATTCTGATAGTTTCAGGTGCAGGGTGATATGGAGCCATACCCATACTATTACCATACCACTGTCAAGCAATATTTGAATATGAATAAAATAAATGCTGGATCTTCAAATTAAAATTCTTGCTTTATTTTAGGTATTTTAAAAATCACATCTGGGAGATGAGTAACAAGTTGACACGTTTCGGCTTTATATTTTTATAGCCAGTTCCTGAATCCTATCACTGGTAGTTGTTCACATTTTCATGTGTTTCTTGTAACTAATTATGCATGTGATGTCACTAAATGGGAGGTGAGTCTTGTTTTTAAACAATTGCACACGATTTGTAATCTGTTACAACTAAGGCTGTTGCCGAAATGCGTCAACTTGTTACTCATCCACCTGATGTGATTTTTTAAATACCTTAAATAAAACAAGAAAGAATTTTAATTTGAAGATCCAGCATTAATTTTTTCTGGATTTCTCACTTAACCCAGCCGACGTGTAGCCCGGATCTTCATCCAGATGCATCAAACCATTCAGGATATTATCTAGTGAGCGGCATAAAAGTCATTAAGCATTTTGCAATCTACGCTCATGATCACTGCTTCATTTATAGCATAATAACACCCTGTATCTCTTCCTGTGACAAAGGTTAGATGAGCCTGATTTTATGAAACATACTAAAACCCATGTAATTCATACATGACCTTAGAATGAGCTGATTTTGCAAATATAGTAGTTATGTCAGTATCAAATTTAGAAACTAAGGCTGTAATAAATGCATAGATTTCTGTGTGACTTGTAAAGTATGTGGAGATTGAGGGATATCAATATTATTATTTATAGTTAAAGATGTTCAAGAAAACAGTCAGTGGTCTGTAACTCCTGTATTCCAGGGAGCTGTATACATGCTCATCTATCGGTTTCTGATTGTAAATTGACTTGGTTGGGTTTTAAGAAAGTTTCCATTTCTAATTTGTCAGAGCACATGCAGCACATCCACCCAGTTGTCTCAGCTCTGTTAGGTCTCATCAATACAAGATATAGACTGTGGCTGCTGCTGTGACCAAATCTAAACCAGTCAATTGACCTTTCATGATAGTGCACACAATGATATTGATCAAATAGTGATCATTTCCTGTTGAAAATATATTAAACTTTCTGTAGAGAGCTCTCTGCTATTCCCTGTACGGTTATATTGATGGAGCATAAATCGAGCGTTATGGCTCTCAGTGGGTGGAGAGAAGATTGCACAGCCAGTATATTGCAATCCCTCTTTCACTCTGGATTTTGTGTCATTTAATATGAGGTAGGAAGCTCATGTGGAGAACCATGGGAGACTTGATTTGCAGATTGTCATTATTAGTATAAACCTAACACTCCAATTGGAAACTTGCAGTGGTCATAAAATATATATACATCTGGCTATCACCGCATTACATTTGGTAGCCAACAGCTCTTTATTCTGCTTCCTCCATAAAGATGTCTCACGGGGAGAGGTAGGAAACATCTGAAAGGTTGTAAGTAAGGCTATATTTTGCCCAATTCAATTTAGTCCTGGCATTTGGAGAGGTGTGTCATTAGAGTAAGGGACCATCCATATCAAACTACACTTTGTCATGGAAGGGTGCCTTTTTTGATAAATATAAAATATTAAAGGGGTTTTCCGCTACTAGGACAACCACTTTTTAACCCATATTTTTGTCCTGTTTAAATAAAAAAGCTTATTCTCACCTCAGTTGCAGGCATTGTTCTAGCAATAAGGTACTCTCTCTTCCAGGGCTCATATCAGGTTGGTACGTCACATGAGCCCAATCACCACAGGCCTCTCTCTCCTACTTTTGTCTGTATAAGTAATTAAGAAGTAGTCAGAGCCACCACTCACTTTCTGTTGATTACTTACATGTCTTGGGGAGAGATGGAGAGAGTAAACAGAAGTGATTGGGTGCAGGGCTCACGACATATAACCCCACCCCACATTTTTTATGTGTGTAGCAATAGTGGAATTCATGTATTCATTAATTGCTGTGTCGTGAAACAAAGACCCTAAAAAATACCGGTCTACCCTAAATGTGGTAGTATGTTGGAGTTAGAAAATCCTGTTTCATTAACCCCTTAATAACCACCGGTATGCATAAGAACGGTGGCCTTTAAATTGGTTTATTCCCTCAATACAGTTTTAAAATGGTGACTTAGAATATGTAAATACTGCACCCTACCGCATCTGAAATTCATGGAATCATAGAAGCGTACAGTTGGAAGGGACCAGAGATGTGCGAACATTTCCACACAGAGTTCAACAATTTCAAATTTGGCACGAACATTGAGGACTCGGTTTGTGATCAGAAAACCCAAGTAATTTACTAAAAAATTGTCAAACGTGGCTTTGTTCATGGAAAGTTTGAAATTTTAAAATGGCCCTAAAATTTTCCTTGAAGGTATGGGGTCAAAACCCTCACTAGAGACCCAGGGGCTGAGAACTTGCCTAACCTAGGGTTAGCTGAGTTGTGCTGCATCAAGTCTAATGGGGATGTCACACGCATCAATATCGCGTGCAATATAGCTACTGCACATGACGTTGCAGCGATACTGACGTGTGTGCCAGGGCGCATCAACCAGTGATAAATCGTTGGCTGATGGTCGCCAGGTTTTAGAATCTGCTCTAAAACCTGACGATGGTCGCCAGGTGGACACGCAGCATCGCTGTGTGTGACATCGGGAGCGAGCAATCACCCAGCTCCCAGCGCCTCTCAGCAAGCGCTGGGAGCTGGTATCCATGAAAAACAGTGGGTAACTAAGCGCTGCACGGTGCGTAGTTACCCGCTTGTTTACATGGTTACCAGCGATATCACTGGTACTGATCGCTGGTGAGTCTGCCTGTGGGACAGCTCACCAGCGATCAGCCTTCAATGTCGCCAGCGATGAGATCGCTGGCAACATTGACACGTCTGACGTCCCCATAACAGTTTCTTTCAACCTGGTCAATTTAAGGGAGCTTTAAAATAATTTTTTTAAGCTTCCTTGAGCTTGCAGGTATTGGCACACTGGCAGGCTATCAATCTTTGGAAGCGTGCCAGATTTGCCAGCACCTGTGAAATCAAGAAACCTTAAAATCTCCTTTAAACATCCCTTAAAGATTTTTTTAGAATTTTTACAGAGAAAAACTTTATTATTGTAGAGGGCTAGCAGCAAGAGAGAAAAACTGAGAAAAAGCAACATCAGAAAAACTTGCCATCAATGCCAAAATCAAAAACCAACACTGCACTTGCAGGATGCAGTCAGACCCCACTATGTAAAGCAAGCACTAGGTGCAGGCTGATAAAAATCAACTCTACCTACAACAAAATGTGGGAGGCGACCTGCCATGCACATAATGGGCTTGATTAGGACACCATTCACACTGATACAAAATGATGCAGAGTGTCTGAAAGCTACCCACTGGCTCTGCAGAGAATGGTGAATGGTGTCAATGGTGTCCTAAGGAAGCCCATTATGTGCATGGCAGGTCGCCTCCCACATTTTGTTGTAGGTAGAGGTGATTTTTATCAGCCTGCAACCTGGTGCTTGCTTTACATAGTGGGGTCTGACTGCATTCTGTAAGTGCAGTGTTGGTTTTTGATTTTGGCATTGATGGTAAGTTTTTCTAGAACCATGAGAGGTCACCTCTTCTATACTTATCTGCTAGTCAGACTGGAAAAAGGGTTAAGACCGCACTGCTACTTCCAAGGATGAAGAAGTCAATATAGTATTCTTCAGAATTTGTGATTTATTTTCAATGCGTTTTAGAGATCAACTCCTTCATCAGGAAAAATCACATTACTTTACAATACATTAGGTTTATGTGATTTTTCCTTATGAAAGAATTAATCTCTGAAAATAAATCACAAAGTCTAAAGAATACTATATTGACTTAGTTATCCTTGGAAATAGCAGCAAGCTACACCTCAAAGCCCTAAATGGACTGTGCCCTTAATGCACTCTGCCCTACATAGATTGTGCCCTAAATGGGCTGTGCCCCATTATTTTGATGGCCTGTGCCCCATTGTAATGTATTCTGCCAAACCTTTTGGGACTCATTGGGTGTAATGGACTATTGTGTGAAAGTAGAAAAATCAGAAGACCTGATGTGCCAGTCAGGTCATTTGTTGCAACGTTCAAGAACTGTGAAGGACTGACTCATAAGCTGATAGTCCTGTGTTGTGCTACTGCCACAATGAGAAAATGGAGTCCAATGCATATGCGACCCTCTGTAGACTTTGTTCTCCTGCTGGCCTATTGACCTGTTTTAGGGAAAAATGAAAGAAGGAATATACTTTTTATAATGTTGTGTTTTATGTTCGTTAGTATGCATCACGTCTTCCTTGTGTCCACTATGGCCGAAGATGGCCATGGTTAAAGCAGTAAAGTTTGTAGGGGGGTCCAGTGCCCCTATGAAATCTTTACCCCCCTTAATACATCACTGTTACTGTGTATATTTATGTACGTGTCTTTTAGACTTATTATGAATACTGTATGTTTAGTGTGTGACACCCTGCGGTACAGGAAGCCACAGGATGACCTAGGCCATGGAGGGATTACCAAAACAGGTAACCTACATACTCAACTCCTTCCACCCCAGGCCTGTAGGGGGAGCTCCACTTGCTGCCTTTAAGCAAGTTCCCATATAAATACTGATACTGGGGGCGGAGTTAGCCAGTTCAGTACGGAGCAGTACTTAGGAAGATAACCTGGTGTCGGAGCCACGCTAGGCCCGAGCCAGAGTACCACCTTAGCTAGTGTCAGGAACCCGAGAGTGAGAGTCGAAGGCAAGGCGCGTAAGCAACAAAGACCAGAGAAGACTGGGGGCAGAGGAGCCATACCGAATCACCCCAGGAAGCAACCCGGACACCAGAGTCCGAATCTGCTAAGGAGCAGCTAGCCCAGTAGAAAAACACTGGTTTTCCACAGAGATTCTAGTCTCCCGGACTCCTGTAACAGCAACCAACCCGAGGGATAGGACCCGCAGAAATCCCCTGAGGTAGCGGCAATCCAGAGAAGGTTCTCACTAACTACTACAGGAGGGAAAGATGTACAGGAGACCAGAACAGGTTCTAAACAGGTCAAGGCTTCAGGACAAGGTAAAATAGGAACGAGGAGGCCATATAAATCACTCCCTGTGGAAATCCCAACGTGCTTCCAAAACCACCTGGAGTATTCCCTGAACAGTGTTAGTTTGTCATCAGTAAAGGTACAGAGAACTACTTCCATTGTGTGTATCTGCTATTACCGCCCTGATCCTGTCCCGTCCAGAGACTGTAAATACCACCTGCCTGCAGAGCCACAACCCTGTACCCATGCTCCGTTCCCTCATCACTGCCCCGGGGGCCCCGCTCCACTTACGGGGAGCTACAACACCCAGCTGCCCATCCATCACCCTCGGAGGTCTGTAACAGTGTTGGTGCCTTCACTAGACTCCGTAGATGGCATCACGATATCTTCAATCAAGATCCTTGTAAATAATTCCCCTTTTTCAAAAGGCACCGCAAGGCATGGTCTTGGGCACTGGCATCTGTGACATCCCTTGTAATTAATGCCCGAGATCCAAGTGCCCTCTGCTTTCTTGCGACACAAGTGCCTATTTGAAAATCAGTGATTCTGTAACCTAAATCTGAAAAATCACATCATGTACCAAGATGTGATTTTTTAAACTGTGCAGCAGTAAAGGTTTTTAACTTCAATCCTTGTGAGCTAGACTGTACAAACTAAGAGGTGCTTTAAAAACTCCCCTACAGATGATGGACAACAAGCCACAGGCCTCCGACCTGGTGGTGTCAGGTATGGAAATGCAAGACACTACACACACTCCTGTAGAATTGCATGTTTTCAGGATTTACTTAGCATTAGTTGAGAGAACATCTGGGTGTTCAGATACGGTTTGGTTCACCGAATGTGGAATGTTCGCCGAGCAGTTTACCAAACTCCCCGCACACCTTTGAAATCAATGGCAGGCAACATCAAATGCATAAAAACACCTTCAAAGGTGTCCAAAAGCTGCCAAACAAAGCTCAAATAACATATACACACAGCTAAAAAAGTGGGAAAACAAAAGCGCAATAGTGTTTTATCTTTTAAAGCTTATATCTGCAGTGTGAAATGTCACTGCTCACTGTGCTGGTTGTGAGACCCACAACCAGTATATACTTATACTGCAGCTGCTGCAGGATCCACACTCCACAAAAACGGCGATGTTGATAAGCAATGTATCCAAATGGACAGTGTTTTTTTCGATCTGCGCAAACTGTATGATAAAGTGGACCACAATAGATCAGATGAAAATGGCGCTTTATTAATAAATAATAGAATAAATAAATAAAGAATAAAGCGCCATTTTCATCATATGCAAACACCGACACACACAGATCATCTTACCAGTCTCCCACTGCTTGCTTCCTGTCTGCTTTCCTTCCCACTTACTTATGGTCCCATGCATTAAGCTTTCTGCATATTCACCTCACTGAACCCACAACAGCCAATCATAGATGCTCTTACTCTATGGGTACCGTCATACCTGGCGATGTCGGCGGTGATTTTTTTAAGCGACGCTGGGGCGTGGCCTATCGCCACCAACATCGGCAATGCGTCGCCTAATGTGAATGGGCGAGGGCGACGCATTTGAGTGGTCGCCTGGTTTCAGAGCAGCGCTCTGAAACCAGGTGACCACTCTGGGGCGATGTGTACACATCGCCCCATGTAAATGGGGGGACGGTGATCTGCCAGGCAATGGGCGTCATAGGCTCCCGTATTAAGATCGCCGGTGCATCGCCGCATGTAAACATGCGACGGCGACGCTGGCGGGACGCCAAAAACGTACGCGCTCTCGCCTGTCGCCGCCGACATCTCCGGCGACGTCACCTGGTGTGACGGGCCCCTATCAGAGCGTATGTGATTGGCTGTTGCAATTAGACTGCATTTCCACAATCTGTATGGTGTCTCTGCTTGGTTGTCATACACATTAGTGCATGGCAAAACACCTGACATCATAAGGTGTAAAAAAAAGTGGAAAAAAATGAATAGGGCTTCGCTGTGTATATTGTACAGGTAATATAGTGATCACTGGTTACATTATACATATGAGCTATGTATATACTGTACAGGAAACACAGTAAACACTAATGACATTATGCATAGGAGCTCTGTATATAGTGTGTAGAGTACCGATACTCTTCAAAAGTAAAATATATTACAGCAGTAATAAGGTCCTAATTGACCTCAACAGTAATAAAATCCCACACTTGCCACCAAAAACCAATAATCTATGTTCCTCATTCTGGTCCCTATATAGAAATTAATGTTACTAATTTCTGTGCCTTTCCTATAAGAATACCAGCTTTAACCCCACCATCCTGGGCCCCTTCCAATAATAAGACTCTCATATTCAGGCCCCTTCATATAATAATGCACCCCCTCATCCTGCACCCCTTTCTATAATAATGCCCCTCCTCATCTTGGGCCCCTTCCTAAAACAAAGCACCCCACATGTCCTTTGCTTTTCGTATAATAATGTGCTCCTTCCTAGGCCCCTTCCTATTATAATGTGCTTCTCCTGTCTTGGCCTCCTTCTTATAATAATGTGCCCTTCTTGTCCTTGGCTCCTTCTTCTAATAATGTGCCACTCCTCTCCTAGCCCCCCATCCTAAAGTAATGCACCCCTCCTGTCCTCGGACCTCTCCTACAATTAGGCTTCCATCCATTTCTGGGCTTCTCCTAAAATAATGCCCCCTCATCCTGGGCCCCTTCCCCCTGCATCCTTGGCTTCGCCCCTTTCTATTATAATATGCTCTTCCTGTCCTGGGTCTCTTCCAATAATAATGTGCTCCTCCTTTTTTAGGCCCCTTGTTTTAAAAATGCCCCTTCACCCCATCTGGGCCCTAGTAGGTAGTCTCCTACCTGAGGAAGACTGCCTTGAGCAGTTGAAACATGTTGTGGAGCTGTGAGGGGAAAATAAAGGTTGCGATTTATAAACATCTTCATCCTGGTGCCTGAGTTTAGTAGTGCTTCTACAAGACCACTAATTCATTTTCTTGCAACCATCTTTAAGTGGGGACCCAGGACAGAAGGCAATGGGCCAGGACTGGTAGGAGCCGGCTGGTCTCGTTGAGGGAACACTGGCGACACGGAAAGCCGAGGCAGCCAGGAGTTTAGCTCTGACTGCAAAACCGACGAGCTGAAGGCCCAACAGAGCCGGGTTGCTGACAGCACCACAAGGCACCTCTCCCCTCAGGACTGGAAACCGGTTCAAGACACTAGAAGAAACTAAAAGGGACAGGCAGCCGGTAGTGCACAGACCTTGTCTTCTAGATACAGACCGTAGGGCTGGCGGGAGAGCTCTGCGAGGGTGGAAAAGACAGATAAGAACAGAATAGACCCTGAATGACTTGAAAGAGGACATCTTGAGACTCCATAAGAGGAACCCTGAGCTAGCAACATCCACCCTGTAAACTAAACTGTACCGTGTCTTGTTACGCCATTAACCGGTACCGAGTAAAGTGGAGTTAAACTTGAACTGGTTTCCGTTATTCTTCCCGCTGCAACCCGGTGGGCTCAGCATCAGCAGCAGTTAAGCAGAGGGGTAAGAACTGCAGCAACATCTCCATCACTGCCTTCCCTCACCATCTTCCCTCATTGCTGCCCTGAGGTAAAGCTCCACTTGTGCGCAGCGCCGGTACCAAATTACCGGAAACTACAGGTGGCGTCACAATCCCCTGTAAATAACCCCTTTATCCCCCATCATCAACATCTACCCCCAGTTGAACACCAGGGCATGGCATCCGGGATCCCGTCCACCCATGACTCCCTATTCAGCAGACCCGTTGACTGAATTTCCCTTCTGCCCCTGGCCGTATCACCACCATATACAGTGCTAACCACTGAGCCACCATGCAATGCTAACCACTGAGCCACCATACAGTGGTAACCACTGAGTCACCATATAGTCCTTACCACTGAGCCATCATACAGTACTAACCACTTAGCCACCATACAGTTCTAACCACTGAGCCAATATACAATGCTAACTAATCTCTTCAGCTGCTAGAAGTATTGAAATGTAACGCCAATACCGCTAGCAGCTGAGCAGCGCAGCATTGGTAGACAGCTTTAAATCTCCTGCCAATACCGTGCTGCTCAGCTGATTGGTCGTGCGCTGAGCGTTGTTATTGGTGGGAGATTTAAAACTTATCACCGCTCACTACTATTCCTCCGGGAGATCAGCGGCGGGCACCGCTGACCTCCCAGTGGCAGAATATGAGTGGATGCCACCGCTGGGAGATCAACGGCGAGTTCCACTGATCTCCTGACAGGATAGAAGTGAGCGGCGGGTGGGCATTTTTAAATCTTCCACCAATACCACGCTGCTTAGCCGATCTTTCGGAAGCCCACCGCTCACTGCCACCACCCGGAGATCAGCGGCGAGCGCCACAGATCTCCCAGCGGAATAGCAGTGACATGTATGTCACTTGTGTAGGCGCAGTACGTGGCTTGCGGCCACCATCTGCACCTGTGCAAGTGTCAGTACCGCGGTGCCTAATGGGATTCGCGTAGAGTGCACAACTGGCAATTATATAGTAGATTCTGTCTATTAAAGATTGCAGTATAGCTCGGCTCACATGTATCCTGCACTCTACGTTGAATGCTTACATCGGCGATTACATGTAAATCTCTGGAAACCATGATTCAGAAAAAATTCTCAAAGGAAAATTCACTGTAATGAGGCAAAAGGAGTCTCTTTGAAGTTTCATCTCACCTGTAGTCCAGTGATGTCCATCCTTTTACATGTCTTTTTACGTAAGTGCAAAAGTGTGGTCAACCACAGTGTTGTTCACCTTTGAAAAGACTGACACCACAGAAAACAAGGCAGAGTCCAGAAAAACTTTGCTGCCTCATTAATTAATTCATTTATTGGGAGTTTCACCTGAATCATGTATTTTAGAGATTAGATGGAAACCCGAATGTAAGTGCTTGGCATTGAGCACAGGATAAATGTGAACTGATCCAAAATTTTCAGTACCCAAATCTGCATCAATAGCATTCAACCCAACCTTAACAAAAAATAAGTCCCCACTTAGGTCCATCATCTGTTAATGGAAATATGATCTAAAAGGGTTAACAGAAAGTGCTGGGTTTCATAGATTCACTGCGCTAACCTCCAAGTAAAGGCAAACAGAGTGATAGATAAGAGTCTGTTTAATGAGTAGTTTGCCTACTAGTTTCGTGATCTCAATTATCACTTCATCAGGGCAGGGACACCTGCTGCGACCATAGGAGAGAGCGGAGTTAGTTGGTTGTGACTTGCACAACCAAATCAGGTGAGTCCTTCCACAAAAGGGGGGCACTGAGGTTATTGGTACAAAAGGATATTACTCTATGTGCGCTCCATTTTCCTTTTTAATGGAAATATGAGGGATTTCCTGATACTAGTAGCACAAGGGCTCTGGAAATGCACTATGGCTCCTTACCTCCCAAAAATAAAACTAACAAAACCAATTCTCCCAAATCCAAATGTTCCCCTCTCTTCTGAGCCCCACAATGTTTAAACCATAGTTAACGTCCACATGTTTGGCATTGTTTTAGTGAGGAAGCCCGCTCAATTTACGAGGTGTGTATATTCAGAAGCACAAACTAGGCACACTGTACAAACACTAAAATGTACTGGGCACTACAAGGGCTTATTTTCTATTTTTAATACATCAACATTGACTCCATGGCTGTTTTCCTGATATAAAATCATCACTACATCCCTAGATGACCTCCCATAGGTGTATAATTTATAAAATGTGGTCACTTAAAGGGAACCAACCACCTAAAAATAGCTATATAACCTATAAATATCTGTCCCTGGAGCCTAAAATTACTATTCTAACTATCCCTGACTGACTAAATCTACCTAACTAGATGCACAATAAATCACTTTTTATACTTATCAAATCCTTGTCTGATGGGCGTTCCTCCAGGGTCTTTGTCAGATAGGCAGGGTCTTCAGGCCGCGCTCGCACCCGCCTCGCTGCTGTCCATCTTCTTTCCAGGATTCAAATTACCCGCCCATCGCGTCTTCGCAATGGGCGGGTCACGTGCTGCAGGCCCCACTTCACCTTCCGCCAGTCGCGTCGCTGGGTCTATGATGCGCCCAGGCCGGCTTCAGCATGCCATCTGCGCATGCTCTGAAGCCGGCCTCGGTGTACCAGTGACGCTGCGGGCGGAAGTGACGCGGGGCCTGCAGCACGTGACCCGCTCATTTCGAGGACGCGATGGGTGGGTAATTTGAATCCTGGAAAGAAGATGGACAGCAGCGAGGTGGGTGCGAGCGTGGCATGAAGACCCGCCTATCGGTCAAAGACCCTGGAGGAACGCCCATCAGACAAGGATTTGGTAAGTATAAAAAGTGATTTATTGTGCATCTAGTTAGGTAGATTTAGTCAGTCAGGATGATTAGAATAGTAATTTTAGGTTCCAGGGACAGATATTTATAGGTTAGATAGCAATTTTTAGGTGGTTGGTTCCCTTTAAGAGGGTTTCTTCTGTTCTAGCATTAAGAAGCTCTGCAAACGGAGTCCACAAACATTTTTAGGTATGTTAGGAAAATCTATGCTCCAAAAATCAAAATTGTGCTCTCCCCTCCCGAGTCCTGCTGTGAACCTTACCAGTGGATTTCCACCACATATGTGGTAACAGCATACACAGAAGAAATTGCACAACTATTTTGGGGTCTATTTTTTCCTGTTGACCTTGTGAAAATGAAAAAACATTGGCGCTAAAAGAGCTGAACGTTATAAAATCTTGTGAAGCACCTGGGGACTCAAAGTGCTCAGCACACATCTAGATAAATCCCTTGGGTGGGTCTAGTTTCCAAAATGGGGTCACTTGTGGGGGTTGTCCTATGTTTAGGCACACAGGGGCTCTCCAAATACTGTCAGCTAATAATTCCAGTCTGTCTTCCTTATAAAACATCAATGCTCCTTTCCTTCGGAGACCTGCCATGTGCTCAAACAGTGATTTTCTGCCACATATGGAGTATCAGCGTACTGATACAAATTCTATGGTGCAATTTCTCCTGTTACACTTTCGAAACTTCAATATTTGAGACTAAAGGAATATTTTTGTTGGAAAAAATAAAATGTTCATTTTTTCCTTCCACATTGCTTTAGTTCCACTTTTTTTAGGGACGACATCACATTTGAAGTAACTTTGATGGGCCCATGTGACAGAAAAGATCCAAAAGTGACATGTTTCTAAAAACGTCACCCTACAGACTGCTCAAACTGAAATTCAGGAAGTTTATTAACCCTTCTGGTGCTTCACAGGAATAAATGCAAAATGTAGGAAAAATAAATACCGTATATACTCGCGTATAAGCCGAGTTTTTCAGCCCAAAATTTGGGCTGAAAAGGCCCCCCTCGGCTTATACGCGAGTATACAGCAGCAGCCCCAGAGGTATACAGGCCCCCCCATCATGATCCAGAGCCCCCCCCTTGCGCAGCAAACCTGTAAAGTAAAATCATACTTATCACTGTCCTGTCGCGCTGTCCCGCCGCTTGCCGACATCATGATCCCTGGCTTCATTCCGCGTCTTCCGCCTTCCTGTGGTCGCGGGCAATGACATCATTGCCCGCGACCACAGGAAGCCGGAAGACGCGGAATGAAGCCCGGGATCGTGATGTCGGCAAGCGGCGGGACAGCGCGACAGGACAGTGATAAGTATGATTTTACTTTACAGGTTTGCCGCGCAAGGGGGGGGGCCCTGGATCTTGATGGGGCCTGTAACCTCGGGGTGCGCTGTATACACCCTGGGGCTGCTGCTGTATACACCCCTGGGGCTGCTGCTGTATACACCCCTGGGGCTGCTGCTGTATACACCTCTGGGGCTGCTGCTGTATACACCCCTGGGGCTGCTGCTGTATACACCTCTGGGGCTGCTGTATACTACCTCTGGGGCTGCTGTATACACCACTAGAGCTGCTGTATATACCTCTGGGGCTGCTGTATACTACCACTGGGGCTGCTGTATACTACCACTGGGGCTGCTGTATACACCACTGGGCTGCTGTATACTACCTAAGGGCTGCTGTATATACCTCTGGGGCTGTATATACCTCTGGGGCTGCTGTATACTACCTCTGGGGCTGCTGTATACACCACTGGGGCTGCTGTATACACCACTGGGGCTGCTGTATACTACCTAAGGGCTGCTGTATATACCTCTGGGGCTGTATATACCTCTGGGGCTGCTGTATACACCACTGGGGCTGCTGTATACTACCTAAGGGCTGCTGTATATACCTCTGGGGCTGTATATACCTCTGGGGCTGCTGTATACTACCTCTGGGGCTGCTGTATACTACCTCTGGGGCTGCTGTATACTAACCACTGGGGCTGCTGCTGTATATACCACTGGGGCTGCTGCTGTATACTACCACTGGGGCTGCTGTATATACCTCTGGGGCTGCTGTATACCACATTGCTTGGGGCTGTATACCTGTGCTGGGGTCCACCCTCGGCTTATACACGAGTCAATAGGTTTTCCCAGGTTTTGGGGGCAAAAGTAGAGGGGTCGGCTTATACACAGGTCAGCTTATACACGAGTATATACGGTAAATTTTAATTCTACCTAAAATTGTTGCTATAGCATCAATTTTGATCATTTTTACAAGAGATGTTATGACAAAATAGATGCAAAGCAATTTTACCCATTTTCCTATAAGTGCATTGATACATCGCACGTGCTCATAAACCACCATTTGGACAAACACCAGAGCTCAGGATGGAAGAAGCAATATTTGAGTTTTGGAACACAAATTTAGCTGAAATAGATGGTGGGCCCCATTTTGCATTAGCAGGACCCCTAAGGTACCTAAAGAGCAGAAACTCCCCAACAAGTGCCCCTATTTTAAAACAAGACCCCAAGGATTTTATCTAGGGGTATAGTGAGCATTTTGAACCCACAGTTACTTCACATAATTTGATAACAATAGGTTGTCATATTGAAAATGTTCTCCTTTGTTAAAAAGTGTTACCTTATTACCAAATTTCTCACTTTAACAATAGGTAATGTGGCGCCCCACCGGTCTGGATGCCATAAGGGGTACTGCATCCAAGCCACGGGTGTGGTTCTCTTGTAGTCGGGAGATGGGGGATGATAGATATGGCATCCTCAGCAAACATCCAACACGTAGACCCTAGTTAGGGACGTGGGTGTACCCGCTGTTGGGAAGACCCAGTCCAAGGGAGGAGAATAGGGTAGAGAAGTGTGCGGGGAGGCAGAAGGACAGTTGAGTTTGAGAGGAGTTTCAGTTTGGTGTGAAGCATGGAACAGTTAGAATGTAGAGCACAGAAAGCGAGAAGTCGAGTCGAGTGAGGAGGAGAAGGAGAGACAGAGAAGCGGTGTGAAAATGAGAAGTAGGGGACTTGAGTAGGGATGAGCGAGTAGAACCGTTACTATGTGGTACTTGCCCAGTTTCTTGTGATTACTCGGGAATAGCAAGTAGTCCTTTAACTTTCGCAGTGTATCTATATATCTGTGGCACCCCAGGGGTTAAGTGCCACAGTAACATCAACACGGGTTCACTCCCCACACAATACCTGACACTGCACTAGCACCTCTAGGCCAGAAGGGGGAGCTAAAGCAGCTCCCTTATATATTCTGGTGTCAAGAGGAAGTAGTTAGTTCAGTTCCTGGGAGAACTGAGGAAGATAGACTGCAGTGTAAAGAGGCTGCCTCAGGCTTCTCTACAGTCTGCTCCTCGATTCCAGGCCTAGCCTGGGTCTAAGGGAAGGAGTGCAAGAAACAGAGGAACATATCTGGGAGACTGAGTGACTTCATAACTCGCCACCGAGGAGCACACAGACCGGATACCGGATCCGAATCTGTGACTGAAACATGCAGCACAGAAAACACCAGGATAGTGGAGGTTGTAGATCTACACTGTACCTCAGCAAAGCAACACGGTGGGGTCAGAAGCACATGGAAAGACTCAAGTTGCCTAACTAAGGGGTACCTGTGAGGAGAGACAGTGCCAGCAGCTCAGTTAAAGCAGCAGCAGGGCCACACACACAGCGCAGCAGTGGGAAGCTGAGGACCCGGTCAGGGTGGGAGCAACCCGGCCCCGGTACAGAGTCTGTGGACAGTACTCTGCTAAAGGATATCTGCGGTAAAGCCTTGGAAAACTTCAAAACCGTGAGTGTGTGTGATCCTTGTGTACTCAAGCCCTACTTTCCCTCACAACCAGCCATCGCCTCCACTAACATCCCTATCCTGCAGCATCTATAGCATCCATCATAGACTTTAACTATCACTGCCCCGGGAAACCAGGCTCTACCTGCGGAGGACCGTTACATTTCCAGCTGCCAAACATCATTCCCGGAGGATCTGCAGCAGCGGTGGTCACCCTGACCACAACCCGTGGGTGGCATCACGACAAACTTCCCTGTAAATATTCCCCTCATTACTTGCGGAACCCAAGACACGGTCCGGACCAAGACCGCCATGATATCCCCAGCAGTACCCCGGTCCGGTACCGAGAACCCCGTCCCAGTGGGCTCCACATATACACTGCGAAAGTGCATTAAAAGTGAATAAAAGTTGTTAGAAAATAAAAAATATACTCACCTATCCGACGCTTGCATCGGGACTGGCAAAGAAAACATCCAATCAACGCGAAGGACCTGTGAGTCTGACAGCCAGTCAGATGGCCAGACGTCACAAACCATGTGATCGCTACTAGCCACCTGATTGGCCAGATTGCCAGGTCATTGATGCACGTTCAAGACCTGGCAATCTGACCAATTAGGTGGCTGGTAGCAATCAGGTGGTTTGTGACGTCTGGCCATCTGATTGGCCAGATTGCTAACAGCCATCTGATTGGCTGTCAGACTCACAGGTCCTTGTCGTTGATCGCATGTCTTCTTTGCCGGTCACTGTGCAGGCGTCGAATAGGTGAGTATGATATATTTTTATTTTTAAAAACTTTTATTCACTTTTAGTGCACTTTCGCAGTGTATATATAGATACACTGCGAAAGTACTTGCTCGCCCATTCACGGCCATTGGACTCACTATACTCACACTGAGTACCGAGTACCGGGACCTACTCGTTGCGAGTATAGCGAGTCCGATTCTTGCAGTACTCGCTCATCTCTAGACTTGAGCAGTTGAGGCTCATCCCGGGAACGGAAAGGAAGGAATCCTTGAGGCACTGGCAGAGCTGAAGCTGCCGGTGAGCCCGAAACCGGGACTGGGGATACCAGACGGAGGGATTTGGTCTAGGAACAAGGACCAGACCTGAACACGGCACAGGAGTCCAATATCTGAACCACTGAACCGGAGGCCACGAGCTTCATAGGAGCTGTGGCTCACACCTGGCGAATCCCCCAAGAAAGCAGCCAGACAAGGGTCTGGGGACAAGGTACCGGTCACCCATTAAGCCCCGTGGCTGCCAGACTAGTGCTTTGCGTGCAGAGGTGCTAAAAAGGGCACTGAGGAGCATGACCAGAGAGAGGCAAAGACAGGCACACCACCGAGGATCTCATACTTGCCACTCTGATCTCTTAAAGACTACACAGGCCGGAGCTTATCTGAGAGAGTGTAACATCTACGACCTGTTGGAACTTGAACCTTGCTGTAAGTAAACCTGGGTACATAGTAACATAGTATTTAAGGTTGAAGGAAGAACTTAAGTCCATCTAGTTCAACCCATAGCCTAACATGTTGATCCAGAGGAAGGCAAAAAAAGCCCATGTGGCAACATAAAGCTCCACATTGGGGAAAAAAATTCCTTCCTGACTCCAGATACGGCAATCAGACTAGTTCCCTGGATCAACGCCCTATCAAAGAATATAGTATATATAACCGGTAATATAATATTTTTCAAGAAAGGCATCCAGGCCACTCTTAAATTTTAGTAGTGAGTCACTCATTACAACATCATGTGGCAGAGAGTTCCAGAGTCTCACTGCTCTTACAGTAAAGAATCCACGTCTGTAATTATGATTAAACCTTCTTTCCTCCAGACGTAGAGGATGCCCCCTTGTCCCCGTCTCAGGCCTAAGAGTATAAAGATCATTAAAAAGGTCTCTCTGTACTTTCCCCTCATATATTTATACATTATTATAAAATCACCCCTAAGCCTTCATTTTTTCAAACTAAATAACCCCAAGTTTAATAACCTGTCTTGGTATTGCATACCCCTCAGTCTTCTAATAACCTTGGTCTCTCTTCTCTGCACCCGCTCTAGTTCAGCTATGTCTTTCTTATACCAGATATACCTTGACCAGAATTGTACACAGTATTCTAAATGTGGTTGCACGTAGATCTGAACAGAGGTAACACTATGTTCTCCTCATGAGCATCTATGCCTCTTTTAATGCATCCCATTATTTTATTTGCCTTTGCAGCAGCTACCTGACACTGGGCACTAAATGTGAGTTTATCATCTACCCATACACCCAGGTCTTTTTCAGTGGTAGTTTTGCCCAGTGTTTTACAATTAAGAGCATAATTATACATTTTATTTCCTCTGCCCAAGTGCATGACCTTACATTTATTCCCATTAAAGCTCATTTGCCATTTATCAGCCCAAGCTTCTAGTTTACATAAATCCTCCGGTAATATAAAATTGTCCCCACCGGTATTGCTAACCCTGCAGAGTTTAGTGTCATCTGCAAATATTGAGATTCTACTCTGTTTGCCCCCTACATGGTCATTAATAAATATGTTAAAAAGAAGCGGGCCCAATACTGACCCCTGTGGTACCCCACTGTTAACTGTGACCCATTCTGAGTGTGTTCCATTAATAACCACCCTTTGTTTCCTATCACTGACGCAGTTCTTAACCCACTTACAAATATTTTCCCCTATCCCCATTGCTCTCATTTTATGTATCAACCTTTTGTGTGGCACCGTATCAAAAGCTTTTGAAAAGTCCATATACACTACGTCCACTGCATTTCTTTGGTCCAGTCCAGAACTTACCTCTTCATAGAGGCTTATCAGATTAGTTTGACAGGAACGATCCCTCATAAACCCATGTTGATAATGGGTCATGAGGTTATTTTTATTCAGATACTCCAGTATAGCATCTCTTAGAAAACCCTCTAGGATTTTACCCACAGTTGAGATTAAGCTTACTGGCCTATAATTTCCAAGTTCAGTTTTTGTTCCCTTTTTGAATACTGGCACCACAGTTGCTGTACGTCAGTCCTGTGGTATAGACCCTGTTATTATGAAATCTTTAAAGATTAAAAATAATGGTTTATCTATGACGGTACCTAATTCCTGCAGTACTCTGGGGTGTATCCCATCCGACCCTGGAGATTTGTCAACTTTAGTGATTTTTAGACGGTGCCGTACTTCCTGTTGGGTTAAGCAGGTTACATTTAATGGAGAGTTTTAGTTGTCACTGATCATGTTGTCTGTCATGGAATATTCTTGTGTAAATACTGTTGCAAAAAAGTCATTTAACATACTGGCTTTTTCCTTTCTCATCCACCATTTCACCCAGACTAATTTTAAGGGGGCCAGCACAATCATTTTTTAGTTTCTTACTATTTATGTAGTTAAAGAATATTTTGGGATTTTTTTTTTACTTTCACTGGCAATGAGTCTCTCTGTCTCAGTGTTTGCTGCCTTGATTTGCTTTTTGCAGAGGTTATTTCATTTTCTGTAATTATTTAATGCCTCATCACTACCTACTTGCTTTAATTCCCTAAATGCTTTCTTTTTGTCACTTATTGCGCCCTTACAGCCTTATTTAGCCATAGTGGTTTCCTCCTATTTCTAGCATGTTTATTCCCATAGGTTATATATTGTGCACAGGTCCTATTCAGGATGCTAATAAACATCTCCCATTTGCTTTGTGTAGTTTTATGTCTCAGGATATCGTCCCAGTGTATTGCACTAAGATCATCTCTCAACCGTTGGAAATTTGCCTTCCTTAGTTTAGTGTCCTTATAGCCTCTCTACTACACATCTTATTAAAGGATACTTGAAAACTTATTATTTTGGGATCACTATTACCCAAGTGACCTCCAACCAGTATATTTGATATGCGGTCTGGCCTGTTAATATTAGGTCCAGCAGTGCCCCCTTCTTGTTGGGTCCTGAAGCAGTTGTAAAAGGTAATTGTCTCTCATAATTGTCAAAAACCTATTACCTTTGCTGGAACTGCAGGTTTCTGTTCCCCAATGTATTTCAGGGTAGTTGAAGTCCCCCATAATAATTACTTCTCCCTGATTACTTCTCTACAGAGTTGCATAACTGTGTGAGACTGTTATTTGCGTGGCAACCAGCTGTGAAGGCCACTCAGCAAGGCCTAACGTTAACCCCTGCCTGCCAGAGACTACTAATTACTTCATCTGCTGCCCTGGGAACCCGCTCCACCCGTGGGGAGCCACTACATCACATCCCAGCTGCCAGTCCATCGTCTACAGAGGTTCTGCAGCAGCGGCGACTACCTATGATCGCAAACCATGGGTGGCGTCACAAACAATTCTCCCTTTACACCACCCTATCCCTATATACTCCCAAAGAACTTTTTGTCACTGAACCCAGGGTCACGGAGCCGGGTCTTGACCCCTGTGACTCCCCAAAACCATTAAAGCCTGGTTTGAGTATCCCATGGCCCTGGGGTGCATCAGTTTTTGGCATCATGAACAGGATAATAATGGCCCGGTAAAATCGGGTCTTGTGTGCCTTAACCCCTTCATAACCCATGATATTGTACAATGTCATGGGCCGGTTACCGGGGTTTGAAGTGAGCTCTGGCGCGGAGCTCACATCAAATACACAAAATCTCAGCTGATCTCATAAGCTGAGATGTCGGGCTAACAGCTCCAATCAGATTACTGGATCCGATCGGTGCTGTTAACACTTTGGATCCCGCTGTCAATCACTGACAAGTGTGATCCAAAGGTGCCACAGCAGGGAACCTGCTGTTCCCTTTCTGTATCGGAGATCCCATGATAATATTGCGGAATCTCCGGCACTCACGTGACAGCCCGGGATCCTGGCTTGACTCCAGAAGCTGTCACGAAACACTTCCGGTGAGTGGTTGGCAAGCACTGCCAACCAGTCACTGTTCGCAATTCTGGCAGATACCGATGTACTGCAGCTCATCGGTATTTGTCAGAATCGATCGGATGGTGCAGCAGGGTGCCTCTCTATGCGGCAGTGTAAAAGTAAGAATAAATGAATAAATAAAGTTTTTTTATACACGTGTAAAAAAAAAAAAAAAGCATAAAAGTTCAAATCACCCCCCTTTCCTCCATTCACAATGAAAGTATTAAAAAAAATACTCATGTTTTGTATTGCCATGTTCAGAATCGCCCAACCTATCAAGATTTAAAATCAATTAATGGGAACCATGGCAGAAATAAAGGTCCAAATGCCAATATTACGTTTTTTTGGTCGCTGCAATCTTGCTATAAAATGCACTAATGGGCAATTAAAACAGCGTATCCACCCAAAAATGGCATCATTAGAAACATCAGCTCAAGACTCAAAGAATAAGTTGTCACACAGCCCCAGATCCCGAAAAATGAGAAAGCTATGGGTCACGGAGCCGGGTCTCGACCTCTGTGACTAAAAAAAGCATTAAAGCCTGGTTCCGAGTATCCCGCGGCCCTGGGGTGCATCAGTAACACCAAAAAGTGGACCCCACAGTTTGTTACTCACTTTTTTATGGGCGCAAGGATACACACATGTAGTCAAAAAGTTCTATTTGGACCAATGAGAGGACTCAGGACAGAAGGTGCTATATTTGAATTTTGGAAAAGCTTAAAGGGTCTCTAAGGTAGCTATACAGCAACCCCCCCTCAAGTGACACCATTTTGGAAAACAGACCCCTCAAAGATTTTATCCAGGGGTATACTGAGCATTTTGAACCCACACATAATTACAGAATTTGATAATAGGTCATTATATTGATTTTTTTTTCATATTTTTATTTCATTAAATCATATTATATCATATTGAAATTTTATTTTCACAGAAATATTGCTTTAGCACCAAATTTCTCACTTCCATCTGTGTATAAAATCTGCAATGTGTGAAAACAATTCATTGCAATCGTACCAATGTTAACCAATAGTACAGCTCATATCTGTGAGTGTTTCCTGTTCATAATTTGGTGGGCGGGGCAAATCGCAGCATGCTGAGAGTGGCTGCATATCTCACCAATACAGGTCAATGAGTGAGAGAAAATGTGCAGCACACGGACGGCACACACAAAGCGTTTTAAAAAACATTTTAAATACTCTAAAATATATAACAAATGAATATGAAATTGCATAAAGACATACTGATGTAAAGTGTTATGGAATTAATAGCGCTATATAAATGAATTATGAATAAATAGGTAGGATCATAAATATGAGAGACAGAGAGATGGGGGTGGGACATTTTATATCTGTTTGACCTCTATCTATTCTAAGCTTGCACCCTTTAGTGCCTTTCAAGTGGCACTAAAGGGTATTTAACCTTGTCTTTAGCCCATTAGCAGTTAGCTCATTAATTAAAAGAAACTAACGTGGGGTCTCCCTATTTTTGATAGCCACTTATAATATACAAAAGGGGTATACATATGTCTCAGGATCACAATTACAATATACACAGTTTATTTTATGCAGTTAGAACCACATATAGTGTCCTGTGGGCACAATGTATTATTGCAGAGATTAAATTCCACTCACAGCTCCACTAACCCATGTGAGCAAAATATATTATTGCAGTGATTAAATCCCACTCACAGCTCCACTACCACATGTGGAAAGGATATTTAGAGTATATATAAATACATATATATGTGCTAATCAGTATATTTAAATATCTGCAGAAGCACACAATGTGCACCTATAGAAGACCCACAGTCTGGTTCTAATACTGTGCACTATATATATATATATATATATATATATCACTCAGGGAACCCAAAAGGGTTAGAGATTATTTGAAGTTTGTGATTATTATATCAAGGACACTTCAAATAGAAACTAAACACGGTGTAATTGTGGACTACTCATTACCCCACGTCTCATGGATTCACATAGCTCATAGGTAAGCCCCATAATGTAAGGTTGATGTCCATAAAACGCACAAGTGTACTCCCTCTAGCTTAGGAAAGGAGATCACTGCAACATAGATGATACAGCTAAAGAGAAGTGGCATAATTAACTCCAAATTGTGCTCATAAACCTCCAGAGTCCTCACTGCCTGTAAACCGAGCACCCTATGTGCATTTCGGCCAATGCTTCACCCTCTGACGAAGGACTGGCCGAAATGCACATAGGGCGCACGGCTTACAGGCAGTGAGGACGCAGGAGGTTTATGAGCACAATTTGGAGTTAATTATGCCACTTCTCTTTAGCTGTATCATCTATTTTGCAGTGATCTGCTTTCCTAAGCTAGAGGGGGTACACTGGTATGGTATATGGACATTAACCTTACATTATGGGTCTTACCTATGAGCTATGTGAATCCATGAGAAGTGGGGTAATGGATAGTTTTTAGTTTCTTATTACAGTGTCCTTGATATAATAGCCACAAACTCCATCTAACCCTTTTGGGTTCCCTGAGTGATATATATATAGTGCACATTGATCACAGTATTAAAGCCAGACTGTGGGTCTTCTAAAGGTGCACCTTGTGTGCTTCTGCAGATATTTATATATACTGATTAGCACATATATATGTATTTATATACAGTTGTGGTCAAAAGTATTGACACCCCTGCAATTCTGTCAGATAATACTCAGTTTCTTCCTGAAAATGATTGCAATCACAAATTCTTTGGTATTATTATCTTCATTTAATTTGTCTTCAATGAAAAAACACAAAAGAGAATGAAGCAAAAAGCAAAACATTGATCATTTCACACAAAACTCTAAAAATGGTCCGGACAAAAGTATTGGCACCCTTAGCCTAATACTTGGTTGCACAACCTTTAGCCAAAATAACTGCGATCAACCGCTTCCGGTAACCATCAATGAGTTTCTTATAATGCTCTGCTGGAATTTTAGACCATTCTTCTTTGGCAAACTGCTTCAGGTCCCTGATATTTGAAGGATGCCTTCTCCAAACTGCCATTTTTAGATCTCTCCACAGGTGTTCTATGGGATTCAGGTCTGGACTCATTGCTGGCCACCTTAGAAGTCTCCAGTGATTTCTCTCAAACCATTTTCTAGTGCTTTTTGAAGTGTGTTTTGGGTCATTGTCCTGCTGGAAGACCCATGACCTCTGAGGGAGACCCAGCTTTCTCCCACTGGGCCCTACATTATGCTGCAAAATTTGTTGGTAGTCTTCAGACTTCATAATGCCATGCACACGGTCAAGCAGTCCAGTGCCAGAGGCAGCAAAGCAACCTCAAAACATCAGGGAACCTCCGCCATGTTTGACTGTAGTGACCGTGTTCTTTTCTTTGAATGCCTCTTTCTTTCTCCTGTAAACTCTATGTTTTTGCCTTTTGCCCAAAAAGCTCTACTTTTGTCTCATCTGACCAGGGAACATTCTTCCAAAACGATTTAGGCTTTCTCAGGTAAGTTTTGGCAAACTCCAGCCTGGCTTTTTTATGTCTCGGGGTAAGAAGTGGGGTCTTCCTGGGTATCCTACCATACAGTCCCTTTTCAGAGGTTGAGTCAACTTTAATCCATGTCAACAGGCTGCAAGTGTGATTTAGTTATTGACAACACCTGTTAGGTGCCACAGGTAAGTTACAGGTGCTGTTAATTACACAAATTAGAGAAGCATCACATGATTTTTCTAATACTTTTGCCAATACTTTTGTCCATCTCCTTTTTTATGTTTGGTGTGGAATTATATCCAATTTGGCTTTAGGACAATTCTTTTTGTGTTTTTTTTCATTGAAGACAAATTACATGAAGATAATAATATCAAAGAATTTGTGATTGCAATCATTTTTAGGAAGAAACTGAGTATTAGCTGACAAAATTGCAGGGGTGTCAATACTTTTGGCCACAACTGTATATTCAAAATATTCTTTCCACATGGGTTAGTGGAACTGTGAATAGAATTTAATCTCTGCTATAATATATTGTGCTCACAGGACACTATGTAGTTCTAACTGCTTAAAATAAACTCTGTGTATATTGTAATTGTGATCCTGAGACATATGTATACCCCTGTTGTATATTATAAGTGCTATTATTGATTGTAACCATCCAGGTTCCCTGTCTGTATAATTACTCTGCCCTGATGGTTTGAGTATAGCCCTGTATCTATCCGGATTTTATATTAAAATTTGTTTACTTTTGAATATAACCGGACTTGCGGTCACATTTTTTCACTTGGTCTTACTGTTACTATAACGACTTGTCCTTTCAGATACATAGTCCTTAGATTGGCCATAGGCATAGATTATATATATATATAATGAAAAATGTGAAACTTTTTACTGTAGTGCTGGAATCCTATACATCTATGATGTGGCAGCCAGGTGTGTTGTATTTCTTAAAAAATTTGGCACAGCTGAGCAAAACTGAAATGAAAATGCCAAAACAAAATTTTCCTCATATCAGACATTCGCAAATGAATAAACTTTTCAAAAGAATGTACACTGGAATCCTTGAATAATTGCTTTGAACAATCAAGGCCATATTGTATGTACAGTTGAAACCAGAGGTTTACATTCATTAAATAAAAAGACACGTATGCATGTTTTCTCACTATCTGACATGAAATCAGAATAAACCTTTTTCAATTTAAGGTCAATTAGAATTACCATAATTATTTATATTTGCTAAATACCAGAATAATGAGAGAATGTTTTAAGGCATTTTTATTACTTTATACAAAGTATCAAGTTTACATACATTTCATTAGTATTTGGAACCATGGCCCTTAAACTAAATGACTTGGATCAAACATTTGGATATCCTTCCACAAGCTTCTCACAATAGTTGGTAGGTATTTGGGCCATTCCTCCTGACAGAACTGGTGTTTGTAGGTAGACATGTTTGTAGGTCGCCTTGCTCGCACAGGCCTTTTCAGCTTTGCCATACATTTTCAATAGGATTGAGGTCAGAGATTTGTGATGGCCACTCCAAAATATTGACTTTGTTATCCTTAAGCCAATTTGTAATGTTAGACAGTATGCTTTGGGTCATTGTACATTTAGAAGACCCATTAACACCTAAACTTTAGCTTCCTGGCTAATGTCTTGAAATGTTGCTTCAGTATCTACTATATATTTGTCTAAGGCATCTGTCTGAAGCTGAAATCGCGCGCCAGACAGAGGCCGCTCATTGGTGGCTATGCAAATAGATGCGGAAATTCAAAACCTGGCGAAAGCGACAGACAGTGCTTATTTTGCGACGTTACGGTGTATCGGAAAATGTGAGCTGGGGGAGGCTGGTGGAGGCTGCAGGAGGGAGCAGGAGATCATATAATATGCATAACCGCTCTCCATCACCTTGGTGCTGAAACCGCACCACGGTGATGGGCTGGGGGAGCGGCGCATATTATATGGTCCTGTGCCCCCCTGTGATGGCGCATGCCCCCCTATGTTAGATATGGCCCCCATGCTGCTGCCATAGTAAAATAATAAACTCTATACTTACCTCCTGGCTCCTCCTCCAGCGCTGATCTCCCGGTGTCTCTCCAGTCTCCCTGCCGCTGCTGTGATCGCACGCAGAGATGATGTTGTGGCGCCCCTGCGACCAGGGTGGCCACATAGGAAACTGCAGCCAGGCAGGAAGAAAGACAGTTTGTACACTAAGCACCCTCACAGAAGACCACACACCACTAGAGGCAGCACCAAACCCGGAGCCTGGAACTCTAGGCGGGCAAGGGGAGGGGAGTTTAGAGGAAAGTGGGTGGGAACGAATGTAGATCAGGTGACAGAGTGCACAAATAGAGGAGAAAGAGGAGGAAGGAGTTAGTAGGCCACAGGTGCTGAACAGAAAAGACCCAGAGTAGGCCAGAGTGAGCCAAGGAGCAAAGACACCAAGCAGAGAGTGACACACATCCCGGTGGGATAGGTTACATGGAGATGCAGAATCCACAGAGTCACAGAAACCATGGAGAGAAAGCTCGTCCATAGCCGGCATCCCAGGGGAGTGTAAGGAAAGAGACCGGACCAGCATTACTGTGTCTGAGTAACACGGCAGCACCGACCAACTACAGGCAGAGTAGTTTTCCCTGATTTGTGCTGGAATCACACGGGTTAGATGGAGTCTGGTAACACCTTGCAAGATAGGGTTACTGCAGACTAGGCACACACCAGAGTGTCGGCTCTGAGGGGAACAGAGATTCCATACCAGCTTCCCAGATTAACCGACCGGGAGCTCTAACTCCAGGTTAGAGTTCCCACAACAAGGGTTGAAGCACAGCAGCAACCACGAGGACCCACAAGGATCCGAGCTGCCGCCATACAACCCGGGAGACAACAGAGAGAGAGAAACAACAGCCTGGAAGGACTGAGGGGTCTCAGAGTGACAGCCTGGCTGCAGAGGGTTCGAGTGTTCCCGGGGTTAACTGCAGTGTCAACTGTTAAGAACTGAACTGTACCGTCAGCTGTGTTAACTGTGAAGAACTGACAAGTAAACCCAGTGAACCCTGCCTGAGTGTCCGTGTTTGATTCCAGGTATATTGAACTATGGATCATACCTTTTATCCTGTCAGGAGCAGCCCGACCTGCGGCGGGCTCATCCATCTAGCTGCAGCCCCATCCACCCTTCCATCCTTCTGGCAGAGCAGCGCTGCAGCGGTGGTCCTATCATTGACTACAACCTGTGGGTGGCGTCATGACAAACTTTATCCATTGTACATATCCCCTTTTACTTGTGAGAACCCGGGACATGGTCTGGACCAGGACCTCCGTGACATCCCCAGCAGTACTCCGGTCTGGTAACTAGTATTCCGTCCAAGTGAGCTCCACAATGTCACTCTCTGCTGTGCCGATCTCATGACCGCACAGAACCAGGAAGTGGAGGAGCTCTGCAGCATTATCTCTGCCCGATCACAGCAGCAGGAGGGAGACCGGGAGATCAGCGCTGGAGGATGGAAGAATAGAGCATCATGGGGGCAATATCTAACACAAGAGGGCATGTGCCACACATAGGGGACGTGTGCCCTGCATAGGGGACGTGTGCCACGCATAGGGGACGTGTGCCACACATAGGGGACGTGTGCCACACATAGGGGACGTGTGCCATGCATAGGGGACATGTGCCATGCATAGGGGACGTGTGCCCTGCATAGCGGACGTGTGCCACGCATAGGGGACATGTGCCACACATAGGGGACGTGTGCCATGCATAGGGGACATGTGCCATGCATAGGGGACGTGCACAATGCATAGGGGATGTATGCCATGCATAGGGGACGTGTGACATGCATATAGTACGTGTGCCATGCATAGGGGACGTGTGCCATGCATAGGGGATGTGTGCCATGCATAGGGGATGTGTGCCATGCATAATGAAAATAGGAGATATCTGCTGCAACACTGACACTAAATGTGTACAATTCATGAGTTGCAATGAGCGGCCAAGCTGCACGGCTAATATAAAAAACATGATAAAATGTATTATGGCAAACACTGCCCTAGAATGTATTGCAAATTGGAAGACTTAGCTTCAGCAGTGGCCACTGCAGAGTGCCCGGTGACAAACGACAAGGTGCTTCCATCTCACCGGGTCCTACCACTATGACTAACAGAGTTGTGCAATGTGAATGGGTTTATATGCCCTTATTTTTAATTGAAAAAGGAAAAGTGTGTGCTGGACAACAAGATGGAGACCCAAGCTGGCCTCCGGGCGGGGAAGGGGGAGGGGGAGGGAGCTCAGTCAAAATGAATACATAATTAATAGTATGCATGACTGGCATCTAACCTCTAAATGCAGGTGCAAGCAGAAAAAATACACACTAATGAAAATAGGAGATATCTGCTGCAACACTGACACTAAATGTTTACAATTCATGAGTGCAATGAGCGGCCGATCTGCACAGCTAATATAGCAAACATGATAAAATGTATTATGGCAAACACTGCCCTAGAATATATTGCAAATTGGAAGACTTAGCTTCAGCAGTGGCCATGCATAGGCAGGGCCGCACTGTCCAATGGTCAATGAGCCTTTAGACTCAGGAGGCAGGGGAAGCCGCAGAGCAGAAGGGGGCGGCACCTGCACCATGCAGCCGGCTCCCTGTATGATGTGCGCCGGCTGCATAAGGTAAAATCACCAGCAGCGTCTACCGACAGCAGCCCCCCTCCCCGCTCCTCACCCGCGGCCACCGACAGCAACCCCACCCCACCCACCCACGGCCGCCGACAGCAATCCCCCCCGCTCCTCACCTGCAGCTGCCGACAGCAACCCCACCCCCCCGGTCCGTCCTCACCTAGGCTCAGGCGGTTTAGGGGAAATTAATCTGAAATGCTTACCGGCAAATATGTTTTTTACAAAAAAAGCACTGGCGACGCATCAGCGATGCAGGATTGCCGTGACAGAGACGACGTATTCAGAATCACTGCACACGTACAATGAAATATTTGCTTATGGGTGAGCGTTTATTTATAGTGTAGTACAACCTCATATACTGTATATAATATGAGGTCGTACTACACTATAAATAAACGCTCACCTATAAACAAATATTCCATTGTACGTGTGCAGTGATTCTGAATACATTGGACTGTGGACCCTTTGGTTCCTTTCACCTGCACTGTGATCTCCTAACCAAACTGAGTGCTAGCCATTCTGTCTTCAAGTGACAGAGATGACAGCGCTACACTCACATAGTGAAAACGATGCACCAGCGATCCTGGCCAGGACGTATCGTTATCGGTATCGCTGTTGCGTCGCTATGTGTGACGGGGCTCTATACTTACAGGACCTTTGATGATGTCACAATCATGGCCGGAGCAAGATCACATGGCTGTGACATCACCAGAGGTCCTTAAGCTAAACACACACAGCACCAGGAGCCAGGTACTGCAGACCACTTACAACCACACACCCTACACTCACTCTGCACTCACACTCACTCACCACTCACACTTATGTGGAGCCCCAAGGGACGTGGGGTACTCGGTACCGGACCGATCTGCTGCTGGGGATGTCACTGGTGGCCTGGTCCGGACCGTGTCCCTGGCTCAGCACAATAAAAGGGGAATATTTACAAAGGGATTTGTCACGGGTGACGCCACCCACTTGGTGCGGCCAGTGATGGGGCCGCCGCTGCTGCAGAACCTCCGGGGGTGATGTGAGGGCAGCGGAGGTGGTATAGTTCCAGTGGGGGGAACTGTATCCCCCGGGGCAGTAAGGGGTTAAAGTCTATTGGGGTTATAGATGGTGGAGAAGGGTTGGAGGACACACTTACTTCACAAGCTGCAGGGATCTCTCCTCAGCGTTGGTGCTGACAGGCTGTGGCTCTGCAGGTTGAGGTCTTGTCTCTGTGCTGAATCTGGAGCAAAGGTCACAATCACTACACAGACTCCAAAGTTGTTTTCCAAAGCTTTACTGCTGATATTATTGCAGATTATAGTCCACGGAGTCTGTAATGGAGCTGGGCTCTCTCCCCACACCCTGTCCGGGTCGTTGGCTTCCTTGTGCTGCACTGTGTGTGTGTCCTGAGCTGCTGCTTCAAGCTAAGCTGCTGGGATTCCTCACGTCTCTCTCTGTTTGCTGCTGGTACCACTTGGCTAGGCAACTTGGGTCCTCTATGCTGCACTGACCCTTCCGTGTTGCTTCACTCTGGTACTAGGGGGTATCTAGAGATCCCGCTGTTCCTGGATTCGCTGTGCTGTGGGTGCCAGACACAGTACCGGATCCGGTGTCCGTCTCTCTCTGTGCGTACTTCTGGGGCAAGTGATGGTGTCACTCCAGCTCCCAGATGTGTTCCTCTGTCTTTCGTTCTCCTGTCCCTCTGACCCTTTACTAGGTCTGCACTGAGCTAACTCTGCTCTGTGTCCTTTCCTCAGCCCTGCTGCGAGCTGAACTGAGCTCTCCCTCATGGACAAGAGTATATATGGAAGCAGGAGGTGCTCCCTCTATTGCCCAGAGGTGGTAGTGTTTGTCAGTGTGTAGTGGGGGAGAGAACCCATGTGATGTTATTGTGGCACATTAACCCATGGGGTGCCACACTTACCCTGCACTCACGTCACACTCTGCCCTACACTCATGTCACACTCTGTCCTGCACTCATGTCACACTCTGCCATGCACTCACATCACACCCTGCCTGGCACTCACGTCCTACTCTGTCCTGCACTTACGTCACACTCTGCCCTGCACTCACGTCACACTCTGCCCTGCACTCACGTCACACTCTGCCCTGCACTCACGTCACACTCTGCCCTTAGCCCTGTACTCACATCACACTCACCTTGCACTCACCTCACACTTAGCCCTACACTCACCTTGCACTCACGTCACACTGTCTCAAACGCAAAACCCGCGTCGCTGATTGTTCACGGCTGGCTGGGTGTGACCAATCCGCGACGCAGGATTTCCGTTACAGTGAAACAGGCACAGTCCGCCTGGTCTCCCGGCCCCCCTCTGCTCGGTCTTCTGCCCGCTGCTCACCCGCTCCACGCTCCCTCCCGGCCACCGCTCCATGCTCCATCTGCCCGCCGCTCACCCCGCCATTCTTTTCTTCTTTTCGTGGCATAGACTCCAGAAATTCAAAGGCCGCAGGGGGTAGGGGTGGAGCTACCAAAGGGGCATCATAATGGCCGTGAAAAAAGGCACGCCCACTACATCAGGGTTATGCGCTTGGACACGCCTACTATGATGCCCCCTGTTAACTCCACCTCCTGAGGCCTTGGAATTGTTGACGTCTATGCTGAAGAAGAAGACATCCTAGGGTGAGAGGCGGCTGTACAGAAGCCTGGAGGGGGTGAGAACTGAGGGGGCCACCACTGCACAATCGCACAACTGCACTGCCGTACATCTGCACTGCCGTACTCACGCACCGCCACACACCCACATATTCTAGAATACCCGATGCGTTAGAATCAGGCCACCATCCAGTTGCCACATAATTTTCTTTTCTCATGATGCCATCTATTTTGTAAAGCTCAGCAGTCCCTTGTGCAGCAAAACAACCCCACAGCATGATGCTGCTGCCCCCGTGTTTCACAGTTGGGATGGAATTCTTAGGCAACTAAGCTTCTCCCTTTTTCCTCCAAATGTAATGATGGTCATTATAGCCAAACAATTAAATTTTAGTTTTGTCAGACCACAGGACATGTCTCCAAAAATGTAGGTCTTTTTTTCCTTTGTGCATTTACAAAAGTTAATCTGGCTTTTTATGTTTCTTTTGAAGTAATGGCATCTTCCTGGCAGAGTGGCCTTTCAAAAAAATATTGATACAATACTTGTTTCACTCTGTATAATGACACAATCTTACCAGTTTCCCCCATCATCCTCACATGTTGTACCAAAGTTTGTACATCTCTTGGACACAGAACCCGTCTCCTTCCTGAGCGGTATGATTGCTAACATTCCCATCTTGTTTGTACTTGCATATAATTGTTTGTTTAGATGAACGAGGCACCTTCAAGTATTTGGCAATAACACCCAAGGATGAACCAGACTTGTGCAAGTCCATAATTCTCTTCCTGATATCTTGGCAGATTTCTTTTGACTTTCTTGTGATGCTACACAAAGAAGCAGTGTGTCTCAGGTGTGCATTATAATACATCCACATGTGTGTTTTTAATTAACTCAGCTGTTGCCAATGAACATATCAGAAGCTTCCAAACACATGACATCATCATATGGGCTTTTCCCTAATTGTTTAAAGAGGACCTGTCACCCCCTTGGTACTTTCCAAAGTGAAAGCAGCACTAAATGCAGTGTGTATGCTGCATTCAGGGAAGGGGTCTCCCATGTCTCCAGCCCCCCTGTAACCTGTAAAAACCACTTTTGAAAGTTTTAAGATAAGAAGTCCAGAGGGACTCACTGATTATGCAGTCCTCTCTGTTGACAGGGTCCTCCCGCCCCCTGCCTCTCTGTGCCGCCTCCTGCCTGTGTGGGTCGGGTCTCGGCTGCTGGAACTGCGCATGCGTGGGAACTTCAGCGCCTGCTAAAATTTATGCTGTATGATAGAGACATGGGAGACTCCTTCCCTGAATGCAGCATACACACTGCATTCAGTGGTGCTTTTGTGGCACCCCTGCGGGGGATTGCCACAGGACCCACCGGTGCAGGGAGGGATGTACACCTTGGCACACACAGCATACAAAACCTTCCATCCCAGACCTGGAGGGGGAGCCCCACTAGCTGTCCTTAAGCCAGATCCCCTATAAAGATCCAGGTCTGAGGGGAGGAGTCAGTTAGTACTGAAGTTAGTTCCAGTTAGTCAGTCTGCAGTTAGCAGAAGAGAGAGCATCAGTGAAGGAGCTGGTTGCTTGGGCCAAGCTAGGCCCAGAACCAAGAACCATGACCTAGCTGTGCTGAGCCCTAGGGAGAGGGACGGAGGCCAGTGGGAGAAGTAAGAAGAAGGAAGAAAGGAACAGATTTGAGAACCCTTTAGCTACCCGGACACCGGAGTCTGCATCTGCTAATAATCTAGTGTAGCAGGAAAAGCCCAGACAGACCAGGAGGATCTAGTGCCACAGAAGTAACAAGTAGAAGACTCCAAACCTGACCAAGCATAGGACCAGGGACCAAAGCAAAGAATAGGGATCCCACAGAAAGGTCCTCATTGTCAGTTGTGGAACAGCACCCTGAGGGGGAGAAAGAGCGGCAGGTTCAGCTATAGGCAGGACCTACCCAAAACGACGCACACACTAACAGAGGAGGCCTCACAACTCTCCAAGGTGAATGTCCCAAGCTGCATCGAAACCTGGTTACCCTCTTGGACCGTACCTGCTACCGGACATCAATAAAAAGGTACCGAAACAAAGTCGATTGTGTGTGTGTGCCTGCTTCCCCGCTGCCGCCTGCAGCGTTCACAGTAGAACCGCTACTACTACTTCCCTCATCCTCCCCGCTGCCCTGACCTAAAGATCCACCTGTGGGGAGCTGTACTACCAAAGCTGCATTCCCATCACCTTAGCGGCTGGCCGCAGCGCTGGTAACCCTATTACCAGGTACCACAGGTGGCATCACGTTATTATTCCCCATCATCATCACCCCCATCCCTGCCACTAAGGGTCCAAGGCACGGAACCGGGAACCGACCAGCCGTGATCCCCCACCGAAGTAACCACCTGTCTCGGTATCCGAGTAGCCCCTACCCTGTCAACTTTCACTTTAGAAAGCATCAGGCGGTAGGCATAGTAATTTTAGTGTATGTAAACCTTTGACTTTACAGAAAGTGATAAAAATGCCTTAAAACATTTTATCTCTTTCATTATTCTGGCATTTGTTAAATATAAATAATTATGGTAATTCTAATTGACCTAAAGCAAGAAACCTTTAGGGTGGAGGCACACTATCATGCATCAAAAACTCCGCGTTTTTGATGCATGACAGTGATGCGAGTGCTGTGCGTGTTTGTGGGTGTGTATGGTGCGAATATGGTGCGTGTGGTGAGTGTGGATGGCTTTATGTATGTTAGTGTGATTGTGAGGTGTGAGTGCGTGTGTGGTGCGTGAATGTGATGCTGTCCACGGTCCTGAAGGACCACAGACAGCATTTGTAGGGAATAGAAACCCGCTGGCTGTCAAAGCCGGCAAGTTTAAATTTCCCGCTGTGCTGGTACAGTAAGCTATCATCTTGTACCACTGTGACAGCAGCGGTACAAGATGTTTAGCTAAGACAATGATGATTGTAGTAAAATTATGTAGTCTGGGGTTATTTTACTGATTAACCCCATCAGCATCCTCTGGACCGCATGTGTGCGCAGAGGATGCTGAGAGGCTCTAAAACCAGTGCTGAAGGGGTTAATATGCAGCTGGTGTAGTGACACCATGTATGTGGGGAGTGTCCTCACTCTCTGCAGACATGGTGTCATTGCACCATGTGTGTGAAGGGGTTAATTTTTATGTATAATGGGTTTAAAGAACTGTCGGGAAAGCCGGCTTATGTTACTGTCTATGGGGAGTTGTGGCTTCAGCACCATGAGAGGGGACAGCTCCCCATAGACAGTAACATAAGCCGGCTTTCCCAACAGTTCTTTAAACCCATTACACATAAAAATTAACCCCTTCACACACATGGTGTAATGATACCATGTCTGCAGAGAGTGAGGACACTCTCCACATACATGGTGTCACTACCCCAGCTGCATATTAACCCCTTCAGCACTGGGTTTACAGCCTCTCAGCAGTCTCTAGCTGACTCCTAGATTTTCAGTTTTGTTAATCCAATGTTTTGATTTTGTTGGAGATAAAAAACTGTGAAAGACATCTTTCCTGATAAAATAACAGCACAACATTAAAAATACTTAGTTTAAATAGTTATTATTGTCTGCCGAACCACCATCTTGTCGTGATAGCCAGGTGTTAATGTATTTTTGTATTTTATAACCACTGCAAGTTAACACTTGGAGTTTCAGGGAAAATTTATACTGATAATGTTTGTATTTTGACCACAGCATATTTGTACTCTTACATCATAATGTAATTCTTATGACAGACGGGTCCTTTTTATGTTTTTTTTTTTTGGTAATTTGGTGCACATTCCTGTCTTTTTCATAGTTTTTCCATAGACCTCAATATAAAGTGGCACTGTACTCAACAGGTCTAAATAAATAGTGGAACAGAAATTGTCAAGACCCAAAAAACCCAAATTATTATAATGAATAAGATGATTAATGAAAAAGTATAACAAATATAATCATGTCAGCTTGTGTTTGTTATTATAAGACTGTGCTAATGATTTGTTACTGCTCACAGTGGATGACAGTGGATGGCCGAAACTGTTTGATACCATTCAGAGTGCCAGAGGCAATCAAGCAGACCAGGAGGTGGAGATACAGGAATATGAATGTGGTAAGTTCACAATTAATAAATGGACTGATTACACAGGTTTCCAAAAAATGGAAAAGGGAATATGATTTGTAAGAACAATAACTTGTATCTTGAAGCAAGTGCTAGGTTGAAAAATAATTTTAAAAAAGTGTAAGGCTAGGCATCCATACAAGCTTGTTTGGCAGAAAACTATCCCCTGATCACGCAATGCTCTTGCATTTGTGGTTCAGATGTTGGAGCATGTGTTTTGACTAAAGAGAAGACAGTAGGCGTTTGTCAGACACAGCTGGCGGTGGATTACTTTTAATAAAAAGATAAGGCATATTACAAACAACGCACCTGAAGTTTTTTTTACTGTGACATTATTTGTCATGGAAAAGTTAACAAGTCAACTTAAACATTGAATAGTTGGTCAGTGAAATGATAGTCAACAGGTTGGGCCAACATTCACACAGCATGCATGGTCATGTTACACTTATAAGGGTATCATTGAAAGGGTTTTATCATATTATAAAATTTGGGTGGCTAGACTGCATGAAAATAAGCAAGTGTGCAATTAACTTGCCATCTGCTGTTATTCTTCTTATCTGAGAGCTTTTATTCTACATTGTTGTCAACTTCTTGCCAAGAAAACCTTTCCACCAGAGCCTAAATAAGACCTTGTTCACACATACCAATCCATTTTTTTTAGCTCTTAGAAAATCAGATCCGTTTTTCTAAGGGTGCCAAATAGTGTCCCCTGATATCCTGAACGTTTTTGGCAAGTTTTTGGACTTAGGCTAGGGTCATACTTAAATACAGAATTGTGTTCACCGCATCCAGATCCAGATGTGGTGAACGCAATTGTCTCCTGACATTCAGCAATCTGGAAACCGGATTGCTGAAGCCGCAATCCGGTAACCGGATTGCTCAGGATGTGTAATCCTGAGCAATCCGGTTACCTGTAGTTTGCTTATCCCTGCTGCCGCAGGGATGAGCAAACTGTTCTGTGGTTTGTAAAACTGTTAATTTGCTTAATAAATGTTGCTATAATGTCTCTAGGGGGTGCCCACTCCCCCTAGAGACCTTACACCCACTCAAGTGGGCATATAATGCTATCATTACCTCTGTACAGCAGCTGCCTCCTGACAGCTGCTGTACAGTTTTATGAATGAAAGCGCCAGACTCCTCAGAGCGCTGTCTATAGATCTACTGTATAAGGCTTCAGGACCTCAGACAGCAGCGCACATACTATACCAATAGCAATAGTATGCGCGCTGCTCTGAGGAATCTGGTGCTTTCATTCATAAAACTGTACAGCAGCTGTCAGGAGGCAGCTGCTGTACAGAGGTGATGATAGCATTATATGCCCACCTGAGTGGGTGTAAGATCTCTAGGGGGAGTGGGCACCCCCTAGAGACATTATAGGAACATTTATTAAGCAATTTAACAGTTTAAGAAAACACAGAACAATTTGCTTATCCTGGCGGCAGCCGGGATACGCAAAGTCTATGCGGGAACCGGATTGCTCAGGATTACACATCCTGAGCAATCCGGTTCCCGCATTGCAGATAACAGAACCCTCGAAAACTGCAGCGTGCATGATATTTCACGCAGGCTGCAGAGCCGGAGGCGGAAACCGGATTGCTGGTGAAGCAATCCGGTTTTTAGCATAGACTCCTATGAGGAGCGTTTCCTGATCCGGTTTCGGATCAGGTTTAAAAAATAAAAACTGATGTGTGACATTAGCCTTAGTCATTTTGATATTAAAAACGCATATGCGTTAATGCATGCGTTAACGCAGGTGCCTATATGTGCCATGCGTTAATGCATGCGTTTCCCATAGGGCCCCATGTTAAAAAAACACATGCGTTTTTTTACAGCACCCAAAAAACGCTGCATGCAGTGTTTTTTGGAATGATGAAAAAAAACGCATGTGTTGATAAAAAACGCAGCTACACTTAAGTGCACCATGCCTTAACGCATGTGCGTTTTTCATTAACAGCTAAAAAAAGCAGAAAATGCAAAAACTGATGGTATGTGTGAACAAGGCCACAGTAATGCATTCCAACCATTGGTGTAACTTGAGTCCAATGGACTCTAGTATTAAATTTGGGCTTGTGCCTCCCCCACCTGCATATTGGTCTGATGTATAGGCCCTGTTAGCATTCTAAATCCTATAAAGACAAAGTCAAGGCCGAAAGTATTGGCACCCTTGAAATTGACCCAGAAAATGAGTTATTTCTCCCACAAAATGTTTGCAATTGTCATACAAAGATTTATTTATTTTTTTCATTGTAACAAATTATTATTATAATTATTTATTTATATAGCACCATTAGTTCCATGGTGCTGTACATGAGAAGGGGTTACATACAAAATTATAGATATAGTTTACAGTAAACAAATTAACAATAACAGACTGGTACAGAAGGCAGAGGACCCTGCCCTTGCGGGCTTACATTCTACAGGATAATGGGGAGGAGACAGTAGGTCAGGGGTGGAGCTGATCTGGTGATGGAGAGGCAGCAGCTCCGGTGGCAAATGAGCAAATGAACAAATGAACAAATGAGCCAGACACAATTGTTGGCACCTTTACAAAATTGTGTGTAATCAACTTGTTTAAAGTATGTAATACTTGTTCAAAGTCCTTTGTGTAACACAAGAGGGCAATATGAAAACTACACCTGAAAGCAGATAAAAAGGGGAGAAGTTGACTCAATCTTTACATTGTGTGTCTGTTTGTGCCACACTAAGCACGGAGAACAGAAAGAGCAGAAGAGAACTGTCTGAGGACTTGAAAACCAAAATTGTTGAAAAATATCAGCAGTCTGAAGGTTACATGTCCATCTCCAGAGAACTTGATGTGCATTGGTCCATGGTTTGCAACATAATCAATAAGTTTACAACTCATAGCACTGCAGCTAATTTCTCTGGACATGGATGGCAGAGAAAAATTGATGAAAGGGTGCAATGCAAGGTAGACCGCATGGTGAATTAGCAAGCCCAATCAAGTTCCAAAGACATTCAAGCTGTCTTGCAGGGTTAGGGTGCATCAGTGCTAATACAAACATTCAGCAAAGGTATTACTTCTAAAATATAACTTTTAATGGTTTCTCTAAAATAGGAAAAATCCGTCCTAACATATACAGTCGAGCAATAGATTCAAGCAGAAGGGGGAAAGGGGGAACCAATGACCCTGTTCTTTCCCTAGCTTGCCCTGGCTGTCAACGGAGTTTTTAATACGTAAAAACCCTAAAAAGGTGTCCCCGTTCCACGATGGCTATCCCTGCTGTCTTATATGGTGATTGGGTCATATCAGTCTTTCTGGACTCCCCCGTTGCCCATGATACTTAGAGGGTCCACAAAAAATATATATACATGAGGTCAATCCCAGCAAGTCCGGGTCAATCCCTTAGACTCAGTGGTGATAAAAAATACCACTTTAGGAATTTTCAACTCATATTAATGTTGATATGTACTATATATATATATTATAAGTTCCTTTAGGGAGGCGTTTTATGTGGTGAGTCACTGGGTCCCAAACAATTGTATAAGGAACCTCTCTTCACCTGGTGTGTGTAGTATTACCCACACACACCACCACCTCCACCCAACTAGATTCCCACCATATATTAGATTTGGTGAACTCCTCACATGAATGGATTGCCTGGTACTAGGATGCCAATAGATGCCACTCTTCCCTACATCAACCCAGGTCAACAGGACCTGTAACAGGCAAGACAAAGTTACACTTCAGTCATCTTTAAATCATAGATATACTCATCTTATCCTGAAGTTCGACACTCTACGCGTTTTCCCCACCAGAGATATAAAGATGGGTTCATCAGGAGTGAATAACTATGTTGTGGGGCCTGACACAATGGCTAGAAAGGGGACTTCCAATTGTGAGTCAGTTGAAGAGGGAATTAAAGAGAATCATGTTTCTCGAAAAGGTAGACGCCGAAACTGACAAGGAAAATAAGACAGGAAAATTCTTTGAGATGTGGAGACACTTTATTTTGAGCCACCTCAAAAGAGAAGAGATTGATGAGGTGGTTACACCCTTCTGTGATACGTCATGGTACAGTTTTGAGGATCTGCAGGGCACGTTAGGTGGTTTGCGGGTAGTGATTGCAACACGAAGATGAATGACGTTATTTTATATTGATGGAAATATCTGCAGGGGGAGGGGACTTTTGATGTATACCACCTATCTGTTTATCTGCTTTTCATATGTTTATATGATAAATTCAATAAAAATTATATTTCAAAAAAGAAAGGAAAGAATAAAGAAGCAAATTGAAATAAACAAAAATGTATGTTAAACCTTAGATTCCTCGAAGTTCCCTTCTATAATTCAGATGACAGCTTTACACAATCTTTGTATTTTGTCGAGTAGCCCAGGGTATGGTACTCGGGTATCTGGGCTCTGCTGCTGTAGGGATGTCACTGGTGGCCTGCCCAGACCCGTGGCCTTGGTGGTCAACTAAAAAGGAGTAATTGGAATGGGAATAAAAGTTTATAAGTTTATCGTGACACCACCCGCAGATTCTGGTGATGTAGCACCAGCGCCGCTTCAGTCCTCCGGAAGGCGATGGTGCAGCAGCTGAGATGGTACAGCTCCCTGCAGGTAGAGCTGGCCCTCCGGGGCAGGGATGCACCTTTAGTGATGGAAGTGCTGATGATGGAGATAAGTAAGTCGCAGTGCAGCGGTGAATAAGCACACAGAGACTCTGTCACTCTACCCGGATACTTTACTGGAACAATGCTGATGGTAGTACAGTTCACAGAAGACAACCGTTGTTAAGCAAGGATAGCCGACAGGGTAGTCACAGTGGGCTGCAGGATCTCTTGGAGTCTCCCATGGTATGCCTTCCTTGTCTCTAACCCATGTCCTGCTGCTACTGCCTGTCCGGAAACAGCCCACTTAGTACCAGGCCCGATTGGGGTGCTTCCTGAGTATCCCAGCTTCCCACTCTCCTCTCTCCTGCAATGGATCTCAACCCCAGTGGGTTATCCTGGTTTGACTGGTTCCCTTTCTGACATGGTGTCGGGGCCGGTATATAGACCCACGACCTCCGGTGCTACGGCTCAGGGGCTAAACTCCCTGTGCCGTGTCTTCGGAACCGGCACTCCAGTGTATGGACCAGGGTTCCCTCCCTGAGTATGGATGCTCGGGGGGTCCCCTCCTTCAGTCTGGGCTGCCTGTTCTCTCTCTCCAGGCCCCCTCTCTCGGAGTTCCCTTCTCACACAGGGCTCCTGTGCTCCGTCTTTTCTCAGTGCAATCTAAAACTCACTGTTTTTCTACCTCCCTTCTCCCCTAACTCCCCCTCCTAGGGTATGGGACCTCACCTTCTGCCTAAGTGGGTGTGTGGGAGTGCTAGGATGGGATCCTCCTACAAATCATATATTCCACTGTGACAGGGATAACTGCACACTCAATTATGGGTGCAGTACCCCAACTGTGACAACCGGTGAGTGGGGAGCCACATTAACAAGCAGCTTCTTCAGTTAGTAACATGGAGTGGCTTCCAATGAAAACATATGTCTCAACAGGAGTTCATTTGTGGAATTACAAGCCTTTAGAAAGTGATTGTGATCATCTGATGTGTATTGCAGAGGCAGTGTTGGTAAAATGCATATATGCAGTGCTGATCCATATTCCAGGATTGTTCTAAGCCAGAATATGGCACCAATACCCACTCAACTAAGTAAAGAGAACTGACAATCATTACATTAAACAGGAAGGTCAGTCAATTAGAAAGATTACTAGAACCTTGAAGGTGTCTTCAAGTGCAGTTATGAAAACCATCAATCTTTAGGATGAAACTGGCTCTCATGAGGGCCAGCCCAGGATAGGAGAACCAAGAATTACTGCTTCTGCAAATACATTCATGAGCCTTGCCAACCTCATAAACTGCAAATTGACAGTACTTCAGATAACAGCTATCTACTATGATACACAGACATAAAGTAGTAGACACATCTCAACATCAATTGTTCAGAGATTGTGTGAGTGAATTGCTGCTAAGATTTACTGAGGACCATTAACAAGAAAAAGAGACTTATTTTTTGACCAAGAAACACAAGGCCTAGGCATAGAATTAGTACAAATCTGTACTGTAGTGTGATGTGACAACATTTTTTGGCACCAACTGCAATGTCTTTGTGAGCCGGGAAAAAATTTGAGCGGATGGTTTCTACATGTGTGGGGAGGTTCGAAGAAGAGGTTTAATGGTGTGGTGCAGCTCTGCTGGTGATTAGTTTTTTCACTTTTAAAGCACATGTACCCAGCATGACTACGACACCATTCTACCATGATGTGCTATCCCATCTGGTTATCAATTGTGACGAAACAGGACAATGACCCTAAACACACCTAAAGTCCATGTCAGAACTATGTTACCAATAAGAAGAGGTATGGAGTGTGTATCAGATGACATGGTCATTACATTCATGTGACATCAAACCAATTGAGGTTATTTGGGATGAACTGAACCCCATAGTGAAGGCAAAGCAACAACAAGTGCTCAGGACCTCTAGAAACCCTTCAAGACTTTTGACGAGCTATTCTAGGTGACTACTTGATGAAGCTGCTCGAGAGAATGCCTGGAGGAGTAAAGTTGTCAGATTAAAATGTTGGTACTTTGAAGAATCGAAGGTTTATGATTACATCTGGTTTGTTTCACTTGTTTCAATATGTGTCTCTTTATAATTTAGTGATTTCTGTCTAAATTTATAATGTGCACATTCCAATAGGAGAACAAGGAAAACTATTGCATAATAGGTGTGATCATTTTTTTTACCAGTACTTTAACATCTGAAACAGGGGTGGACATATGATTGGTGGGTGCAAACTGTGCAGGGGCCCAAGAGGTAAGGGGGCCATTTACACCTCCAAAGCAGGGGGAATTGTGCGTTTTTGATGAGCTATTGGACTGAAAAAGCCCCTTGTTATTGTGCTTACACAGGGGCCCTCTTCTGTCTGTGGCTGCCTGTGTTCTGATAAGAAACAAAAAAGCATAGGCTCCAGTTATAGTAATATACTTTGCAGTAAGTACTAAAAACAAATGTTTGAACTGTATAACAAAACCATGATGTAAAACTAACAAATCTTTATGAGTACCCCATGATGACTAGCATTCCAAACTACTCTCAGTTTGGCGTTGTCATGCTCGTTGATAGGACCAATGTCCATTTTTCCCTAAGGGCCAAGACCCTTTTCGGTCTACAACTTTGATAGTCTGTAAATATTATAGAATCTAAAATACCATAAAATGTAAGTAGCTTCTGTGCATTAAAATCTTGCATGATTTGTTTGCTCGTATGTGTATCTTTTTTCTAACAGAGTTGGATATTTACCCTGACAACTGCGAATGCAAGAAGCGAATGGTAAACTGTTCAGGTCAGGAATTACAGTTTGTCCCGCCAGTGTCTGTGAATGTGACAGCTCTGTAAGTATAAAGTGTAGTGATTAGGGATGACTTTTGCTAGTGTTGATCTGGCCCATGTAAGCACTTATCATGGTGGAGCACAGGCTGGCGCCTTCTTCTGCTGTCTGCTTTTCAGTTATGTCCTGCTGAAAAATTTACAGTCCATTACCCCTCAGGAGGTGATGTGTAGTTTTTTCTACACAGGACATGGGAGAGGAGTCTCACCAGCACTCTGACAGTGCTATCAGTACATCTTTGCCTAGCATTTGAAGGGAATCTGTCAGCAGGTTTTTGCCATGTAATCTGAAGACAGTGTGAGGTAGAATTCAACAATGTTTCACATGCCACCTCCTGTGATGTTGTTTACTTAAACCAAGTGATTTATCACTAGGACATTATCATAGCTGTGACAAGCTGACTCGTGCCATGTATGTCCTATTCCACCCCTTTTTTGGTTATCAGGTCACTGTCTATAGACATTGTACATTAAAAGCCTGGTGTGGGTGAGCAGCTTTCTGAGCTCTTTTTCATGGCTAAATCTAAAAACTCTGCGTCAAACACTCTTGACATAGTGTTACATCTTTGGATTAGGGTCTCTTTGCCTACATCGTGCTTTTCTCAGATGAGGTAGCAAAAACCTGCTGACAGATTCCCTTTAAGGACAGGACCTACTTTGTATAAGGCAGAAACGTCACCAAGCCACAGAATGCAGTGTTATCTCTAGTCTCCCTAAAACACTAAATAATATTCTTTTTCACCTGACAACTAAAATGTGGATAGAAGCAAATAACAAAGGGGTTATCCAGTCCAAAATGATAATTCTGCAGTCACCCTGTGTGACTGCAGAATTATCATACTTTCAGCCCTCGAACTGAGTAATGTGAGGATTCATCATTTTGTAAGCTGGGAACGACTGCAATTATGCGGTATACATGTTCTGGCAAAACAATACTAGTGTGTGCGGCCTTGCTCCATACTGCTGTATGGAGTGGCCACGTCTGACTATTGGGAGTGGTCATCTAGTAGGCGTAGCCTTGCTCCATACACTATAGAGCGAGGCTGGGCCCAGTAGACAGGGGCTCTGACAAACTGGCCGGGAGCATGCATACCGCATAGCTGTGGTCCATCCCAGCTTAGAAATAGAGAATCCCTTCGCAGTGCTCAGTACCGGGGCTGAGAAGATTGATAATTCTGCAGGCACTTAGAGTGACTGAAGTGTTATCATTTTAGACCGGACAATCCCTTTAAGATCATAAGAGCAGAAATTGATTGATAAATGGGTTGTCCACCCACACTTGTTTGAAGTGTAATGTACTTTAAGTTTGATAGCTCCTTCAATGTTCTGATTTCAGCAACACCACACTCTACTTTCATTTTTTTTCAGACAAACTCAGAAAGCCCTTCCCCTTCTCTGAGTATTCGCATGTGATGAAGAGTGCTGTCTGTCCAGCTCAGTTCATTAGCTACGTCAGCCGACTTCTCCGCTTTGGTTGATGCAAAGATAAAGAGAGGGGATAGCTAAACTACTGAAATGTGCCTGATGGTCAGCCCCTTTCCAGCTGGCAATTAGTCACTTGCTGAAACAGATGAGGAAAGCTCCCTTTCTGATTCAAAAAAATCATACAGGAGCACACCTATACTTAAATAGGAATATTGGAGCAGCCATCATAAAATCAAAGTATGTTAGTGAGTCTAAAGGGGTTGGCCACTGATGTTTATTGATGACCTACCCTGATGGTGGGTTTACACGTCCCGATATCCGTATCGAACAACGACGGGAAGCATCGGAGGTTTACACGGCGCGATATCGGGATGCAACGTCCGTACGATGTCTACGCCCCCGATGCAGGAACGACCAGTTAACATTGGAGTCAATGTGTGACGTTGCCCTACACATCGGAGTTGGGCTGTCACACATCACGATCTGGCTCCAATCTCCATTCAATATCGGAGCATTGGAGAGCACGCTCATTCAATCCCCGATATCGCATTGACATCGTTCCTGCATCGTATTGGACGTTCACACCATACAACGCAGGAACGATATCGGCTCCAACGATCGAACCACGTGACTTTTCATTGAAATTGGACGCCGAAATCGCAACCTGTAAACCCACCTTTAGATATATGAACAGTGGGGATGCAATACCTAATACCGCTGCTTAATAGCTGTTACCAGTGCTGGTCAGATGTTCTTGGATGCTGCTGGAACACAGTAGATTCATTATTTCTATAGTGACTGAAGGCTTTAACTGCAAGACCTAGCTGTGGCCATTATACAGTAGTTTTGATGGAATGTTGTGCTGGGGCAGCATATGAGAACTTCCGTACAGTGTCGGTAGCAGCTGATCAGCAGATATTGGTAGCCTATACAAAAGATAGACTATCAATAAAGAGTAGAACCAACCCCTTTCCAACTAATTAAAACAGCTTTTTAAGTATATGGACAACCTCTTTATGCTTTTAAAAAATTGCATCAGCTATAATTTTATGACAAGGTATTGCAGTTTTCTTCAGTTTTTACTATGAGCAATGATGTGATGTGCATTATGTTGTATATGATTATGATGATTTGTGACATTTGTCTGCATTTCTTTAGTGATCTAAAGGACAATAAAATCAAATTTTTACCAGATGGTGCCTTCCATTTTTACAAGGATTTGGAGAAACTGTAAGTAATCACAATATTCACACTGCTGGAATAACACAAAATTCTGCACTTTTTAAAAACTTAATTTTTACATAAATGTAATAATAAGTTTAATTTTTGTTAGAGGCGTGCTAAAATAACACCAAAAAATATACATACCAAAAATATATTTTCTAATAGTCAAAAAGGAGGGGATTTTTTATTAAAAAAACCTTTCTCCCTTAAAACATTATCTATTTTATTATCCCTCCTAAATTCACAACCCCATACAAAATAGTCACATAAGTTCGCATAAATTCACATAAATCCACATAAAATACTAGCTCCGTCTGGTAGCTGTTTTAAAACAAATAACATTCAGTACAATCGGCATGTATTTAGTAGTTATAAAATTGAGTATAAAATCTAAATGTTCAGATCGATCTTTTGATACTGAGCTATGATTGAATTTCTCATTCCTTGTATAAGAGAAACAAGAGAAAGTTTCGTTCCAATAGATTCAGAGTAGTCAGCCTATTGTACACCAAAGGTCACTACTGTGTAAATGTTGCAGAGCTTCCTCTCATTGATATTGTTTGCCATGCGCTTAGGCTGGCTTCACATTAGCGTTTGTGTCTGCATGCTGATGGCATGCAGACACAAACGCTGTCAAAAGCAGTGTCTTATGATGTGTCCGCAGCGGATAATGTCCGCCTGCGGACACATCACTAGGGAGCCCGGCCAGCCAATCGGCGCTGTCCGGGGGCGGGCCGGAGGAGGAGTTCAGCGCCGGAGATCTCCTCCTCCCCGCCGCCGGTAAGCACCGGGACGTGTCGGCGGGGAGAACAGCTGATCTGACAGCTGTTTGAATCTTCCTGCGCCGACACCGAGAGGAGATGTCGGCGCGGGAAGATTCAAACAGCTGTCAGATCAGCTGTTCTCCCCGCCGACATCGCTAGCAGATTACCAGCGGCGGGGAGGAGGAGGACAGCAGTGGCTCAGCTGATCTCCCGGTGGCCGTTGGTGATCTCCTGTGCCATCACCGGCGGCCACCGGGAGAGATCTCAATGTGATCCGCAGCGTTCTCCTGCGGTGTCATGCAGAGGACACTGCGGACCCATTGAGATCAATGCATTTTTTGTGCGCTTGCAGGCGCTTGCGGATAGAACAAGCGCCGCAAACGCACAAAAAAATGCTGCAAGCTGCGTCCCGGGTGCGGATGCTGGACACCGGAAGGAGCAGATATCGTCCGCATCCGCACCCGAACGCAGCAAACGCAGGCACCATGCGTTCCTATGTTAAATATAGGAACGCAGTGCGCATGCGTTTGACTGCGTATGGGAACGCAGCAATACGCTGCCTTCCCATACGCAAATGTGAAGGCAGCCTTAGTTGGAGCAGGTACCTGCGTTGTTCTTTGTAGAGCGATTCCTCGGTCCTCCTGCCCTAGATCTCCTCAGTGTGTCAGGTGACACCTGGTTGCTCTTATTGGGCATTTTCGGCTGATACAGAGTCTGTGACTTAGGTTTTGCTCGCCACAAGCTTTGACCGCAGGGCCTCTTCTCCCTCAACAGCCACTGATTGGTTGCAGGATTCATATCACAAAACATCACATGACTCCAGAGAGACCCAATGCCATTGTTGACAGCACCGAATGTTAGTATAGTCAGTTATCGTATTACAGAGGGTAATACTGCAGTTGAGCAAGGGTTGTCCAAAAAGTGAACAAATACTTTAAAGGGAATCTGCCAACAGGTTTTTTGCTATGCAGTCTGAGAGCAGCATAACGTAGACAGAAAGTCTGATTACTCATTACTGCTAAGGAAATCGATATAAAATTTCAGATGCTTAGCTTATAAACAAGGCCATTTCTATATCTGCCCAGTAGCCAACATCAAGGCATATCTCTTCACTGAGTCCCCACCCAAGCTAATGCTTGTTTCTGGATTTAAAAAAAAAACTGCTATTTATGAGTGGATAGGAGCCTGCTAATAGAGAATGAAAATTGTCTTGGGCTAATGTGGGTGGAGTGCACAGTCAGAAGGTATGAACCCATAATCGAAATAAGAAAACTGATGGCACTTTCTAACACAATAGTGTGAACAGGTGCACACTGAGGAAGAAATATAGTTTAAAAAATAAAGAGACAGTTGTACTCTGTAATGCTAAAGTATGCAAACAATGAATACAGGAGTATGGACATACATAGCTTCTAAGAAAATACATATAAAAATTGAGATATATAGCATATAAAAAGTTGAGTTTTATGAGAGCCGAGCAGCCAACATCAAGGCGTTTCTCTTCCCTTGGTCCCTTACCTAAGCTAATGGCTTTCTCTCAGTTAAAAAACTCAGTGAGGAAATATGCCTTGACTTTTGGCTACAGGGCTCACATAAAATTTGCCTTTTTATATACATATTATCTTAATTTTTTATGTATATTTCCTTAGCAGTAATGCATGTCCATATCCCTATATTCATTGTTTGCATACCATGGTGTTTAAGAGTGCAACAGTTTCTTTATTTGTTATATATTTCATGTTCAGTATGCACCTGTTCACACTTGCGTATTAGGAAGTGCTATCGGTTTTCTTATGCAGTTTTAATAGCATCCATCCCTTTTTTCTCTGTTGTAGATGTATCGGTTACAGAATGCTGAGCTCTGTATACCCCACCCACACCTCTGACTGGCAGCTTCTTGTGTTCACTGTGAATTGTCAGTAAACTGCCATTCAGAGCTGAGGGTGGGGTTAGCCTGATTAGCCTGAGAGATCTATTCAGGATGTTACATATAGTTACATAGGTTAAAAAAAGACTTGGATCTATCGAGTTAACTTTTTTACCAATATACATTATTTGTCACTAAAATATCTATAAATCAAAATACCATTTTTGCTGAGGAAAGCATCTAGTCCTTTTTAAAATATGTTCTAGTGTCTGCAATTATTACCTCTTGCAGTAGGGCACTCCACAGTTTGACTGCTCTAACAGTAAATATCCCTTTCCTATTTAGCTTTTTTCCTTTCTTCCACATGTACCACGTTCCCCCTAGTTCATTGCATAGTCTTTGGAAGGAATTAGTCATGTGCCATCCTTTGTATTGACCACACGTATATTTATACATATAAACATGTCTCCTCTGAGACATCTTTTTTCTAAGCTAAACAAGCCCAACCTTTCCAACCTCTCATCATATGGGAGGCTTTCCACCCTTGTAATAATCTAGTGGCCAGCCTTTGAACTGACTCTAACTTCCAAATATCCTGTTTAAAATGGAGAGCCTTAAACTGGATCCCATCATCTGGATGTGGCCTTACAAGTGAATTATAGAGTGGTAACAGTACATTTGGTTTGGAAAATATTATCACTCTTTTTATACACCCTAAAATCTTATTTGCTTCTGCAGCTGCTGCTTGACATTGAGTACTGCTGCTCAACTTGCCTGTAATCAAAATACCCAAGTCCTTCTCCTGTTTTGTAGTCCAAAGTTTGCTTCCATTTAAAGGGGAACTCCAGTGAGAGAAAACTTTTTAGTACAGTTTCTGCCCTGCTACATGAGCAAGCAGAGCTGTACACTGCAGTTCTAGGATCTATAGAACACTTATATATAATAAAATCATACCTGCTCCTCTGCGCTGGCCCCCACCTCATGGAACCTAAATCTCTCTGCATGTTAGCTTCATGCTGCTGGTGAGAAGAGGAGGTGTGTCAGGGGTGTGAATGCTGGGAGCTTCAGGATCAGCCTACTTTAACACCCCCTCACATTTCTGTATAGGGAGGGGGCGTGGCAGCCGCCCCATGCTCTCACATACAATACAGCCCCTAATATACCATCCTATGTGACAGGGGGGTCCAGGCTTCAAAAAGCAATCATGTCACCAAGTAGATACAAATACATACTGTGATCGTCTGCTGTATGATGATGCATAATGTGCACTGTTATTGTGAGGATACAAGCAGAGGCAAATCATTACATTGATCGATTCAGCTCTGCATGGTCTCCCCTCCCCCATAAGGAACAAGGTATCTTCTTATCTTTCCAACTTTCAATGATTCATCATCATCACTTCTCAGTGGAATGTAGGATGACCCTGCAGCTCCCAGCATCCACACCCCTGACACACCTCTTATTCTCACCAGCGCATGAAGCTCTCATGCTAAAGATTCTAGGTTCCATGGGGGGGGACCAGAGCAGAGGAGCAGGTCTGATTTTATCGATTTATAAGAGATCTATAGATCCTAGAACTGCAGTCTACAGCTTTGCTTCATCATGTAGCAGGGCAAGAACTGTAGTAAATTTTTTTCTCTCACTGGAATTCCCGTTTAATGTACAGTTAGGTCCACATATATTTGCACACTGACACAAATGTAGGTTTTTTTACCTGTTAACTGGGTTTGGGATTCAGCGCAACTTCAGTGCACCAGAGAGTGATTGATGACTAGTGAATGGTATGGTTAAAACATATAAATTGAATAAATATATTAAAAAGAATCACAAAGTATATATCATACCAACTACTATTTTAAAAGGTCACACATCTTTCACATGACAATGCTACTAAAAATGAATATTGGATCCCCTGGGGACCTGTGAAAAGTGCTTGATACAATTTTATGGCACTCTTGATGGCAAGTTCTTAATATGGATTAGTGATGAGCGAGTACTAAAATGCTCGGGTGCTCGAAGCTCGGGCTGAGCATCCCGAGATACTCGTGTACTCGGCCCGAGTACCGAGCCCAATGTTATCCTATGGGAGACCCGAGTATTTTTATGAAATGACTGCCGGCAGCATGTAGAAACCCTAAAAATGTCACAAAAGTCTCAGAAGAGTGCTCAAATGACATGGCAACACCATGGGGAAGACCCCTGGAAGCATTTCTCACTCAAAAGTCACAGCTGTGAACAATCTTGTCCGAGTTTCACGCCAATTTTACGGAGTCACCAGAAAACCTTCCAAAATGACACCAAAATGAATATTTAGGGTGGAAATGTTAAGGGCACATACCCAATAGTGAGATACAGCTGGTGTATGTTACTTTTTGTGATTACGTGAAAGATTTTACGTGAAAACATTGTGCGGCACTCCGATGTCCCTGAGAAGAGACGTACATGAAGGCCTCTTGACATAATGTGCCCATTTTGAGGAACTGGGTCTATTGTAGTATTTTCCTTTGCCAGGGCAGTCCAAAATTGGGAGGTTCACCAATGCCCCTGGATAGAGAGGTGCATGAGGGCCTGTAAACCTGAAGTGGGTGTATTGTAGTATAGCCCTTTGGCAGGGCAGCCAAAAATTGGGAGGCTCCATATTGTCCCTGGATAGAGACGTGCAGGAGGGCCTGTAAACCTGAAGTGGGTGTATTGTAGTACAGCCCTTTGGCAGGGCAGCCAAAAATTGGGAGGCTCCATATTGTCCCTGGATAGAGACGTGCAGGAGGGCCTGTAAACCTGAAGTGGGTGTATTGTAGTATAGCCCTTTGGCAGGGCAGCCAAAAAATTGGGAGGCTCCATATTGTCCCTGGATAGAGACGTGCAGGGGGGCCTGTAAACCTGAAGTGGGTGTATTGTAGTATAGCCCTTTGGCAGGGCAGCCAAAAATTGGGAGGTTCAACAATGACCCATGCATACAGACATGCAGTAGGGCCTGTAAACCTGAAGTGGGTGTATTGTAGTATAGTCCTTTGGCAGGGCAGCCAAAAATTGGTAGGCTCCACATTGTCCCTGGATAGAGACGTGCAGGAGGGCCTCAAAACATTTTTCCCATTGAAAAGGAGCTGGTCTCCTTCTAAAAGAATGGGCGAAAAAATTTACCACTGCGGGTATACCTGAAACAACAGCCTAACTATTGCAACGGTCATCATGGTGGCACATGAGGAGAAGGAGGAGCAGTCCGGCGATTAGCCAAAGTCCAGAAGTGTGTACCCATGGGTGAGTGGAGGTACATGGCAAATTCCCAGAACAAAATTTAAATTCAGTTGTCATTTCTTGGTGGTGTGGTGAAGTCTGGCCCAATCCAACCCTTGTTCATCTTGATCAGAGTCAGCCTGTCAGCATTTTCAGTTGACAGGCGGGTGCGTTTATCAGTAATGATTCCACCTTCAGCACTGAAAACACGCTCTGACAAAACGCTAGCGGCAGGGCAGGCCAGGACTTCCAAGGCGTAGAGAGCCAATTCATGCCACGTGTCCAGCTTGGAGACCCAATAATTGTAAGGCACAGAGGAATCTCGCAGTACAGTTGTTCGATCTGCAAGGTACTCCTTCAGCATCTGGCCAAACTTAGCATTTCTTGTGGCACTACCCCGTGAGGAGCTGAGAAAACTTTTCACATCGTAAAGACTGTTCCTCTACCTCTGGCGGATTGGACTTGTGCCCCTCTCAGCCGTACGCCTTGGTTGTCCACCGATTCCTGACCTATGCCGCTAGCGTTTTGTGAGGGGAATGATTTGCCTACTTCCGTGACTATGGCCTTCTGGAACTGCTGCATTTTGGCTGACCTCTCCGCCTCAGGAATGAGAGACATAAAGTTCTCCTTGTAGCGTGGGTCTAACAGTGTTGCCAACCAGTACTGAATGTCGGCCAAGATGTTCTGAATGTGAGGGTCACGAGCCAGGCAGCTTACCATAAAGTCAGCCATGTGCGCCAGACTCTTAACAGCCATCACTTCAGTATCCAGACCAACACGATGACTGAACATGCTGTCCTCCTCTTCCTCCTCCTCCTCCTCATCTCCCCTGTCCTCTGGCCAGCCACGCTGAATCGAGGGTATGACTGGTGTGCATGTCATATCCTCAATTTGGCCAGAGAGTTGCTCCATGTCTTCATCCTCCTCCTCCTCGTCATAGTCCTCCACTGCACGTTGTGATGAGATGAGGCTGGGCTGTGTGTTATCACCTACACCCACTACTGTTTCTTGCTCCAAGTCATCGCGCTCGGCCTGCAATGCATCCTCTTTGTTTTTCAGCAGAGACCGTTTTAGAAGGCAGAGTAGTGGTATGGTGACGCTAATAATGGCGTCATCGCCGCTCACCCTCTTGGTGGAGTCCTCAAAGTTTTGGAGGACGGTACATAGGTCCGACATCCATCTCCACTCCTCAGGTGTTATGTGTGGAGTTTGACCCATTTCCCGACGGCTTAGGTGATGCAGGTAGTCCACAACTTCCCTCTCCTGCTCACATATCCTGACCAACATGTGCAGAGTTGAATTCCAACGCGTGGGGACATCACACACCAGTCTGTGGGCCGGAAGACGCAAACGGCGCTGAAAGCCGGCAAGGCCGGCTGAAGCAGCAGGTGACTTGTGAAAATGTGCAGACAGACGGCGAACTTTTACCAGCAGTTCAGACAGCTCTGGGTATGACTTTATAAACCTCTGAACCACCAGGTTGAGCACATGGGCCACGCATGGAACATGCGTCAGCTGGCCTCGCCTTAAAGCTGCTACCAGGTTCCGGCCATTGTCACACACAACCTTTCCTGGCTTTAGGTTCAGAGGTGTGAGCCAGTGATCTGCCTGCTGTTTCAGAGCTGTCAACACCTCTTCTGCATTGTGGGGTTTGTCACCTATGCAGACTAGCTTCATCACAGCCTGTTGCCGCTTCGCAGAGGCAGTGCTGCAGTGCTTCCAGCTTGGGACTGGTGTGGAGGGTACAGTGGATGAGGATGCACAGGAGGAGGAGGCTGAGGAGCATGACATTCCGGAGCTGTAGAGTGTCGGTGAAACCCTGACAGAGGTAGGGCCTGCTATCCTTGGTGTGGGAAGGACGTGTTCCATCCCTCGCTCAGACTGGGTCCCAGCCTCCACAATATTAACCCAGTGTGCCGTGAAGGAGATGTAGCGGCCTTGCCCACAAGCACTTGTCCACGTGTCTGTGGTTAGGTCGACTTTGGCTGAAACAGCGTTGTTCAGGGCACGTGTGATGCTGTTGGACACGTGGTTATGCAATGCGGGGACGGCACATCTGGAGAAAGAGTGGCGGCTGGGGACCGAGAAATGTGGGACAGCAGCCGCCATCAGGTCGCGGAATGCTTCCGTCTCCACCAGCCGGAAAGGCAACATTTCTAGCGCTATGAGTAGCAAAATGTGAGAATTCAGGACTGTGGCATGTGGGGCGTTGGCAGGGTATTTGCGCCTGCGTTCAAATGTTTGCTGAATGGATAATTGAACGCTGCGCTGGGACAAGGACGTGCTTGATGGTGGTGTTATTTGTGCGTGGGCAACTTCAGGTGCAGGGCCGGAGGCTTGTTCGCGGCCAGCATGGACAGGGGATTGGCTTGCACGCACAACACGCGAAGACGTAGCAGTGACATCAGCAAGCACCGCTCCTAGACTCTGTTGTACTTCCCACAAAGTCGGGTGCTTGGCTGACATGTGCCTGATCATGCTGGTGGTGGTCAGGCTGCTAGTTTTCATACCCCTGCTGATACTGGCATGGCAGGTGTTGCAAATGGCCTTTTTAGAGTCATCTGGAGCCAACTTAAAAAACTCCCAGACTCGGGAAGACCTAACATTTGCACAGGCACCTTGAGTCGTGTTGTTGTTCCGGGGAACGGTTGCCTGCCTTCTGCCTGCGGACACGACCCTGCTTCGTACTGCCTGTTGGGATGCTACGCCTCCCTCCCCCTGTGCACTGCTGGCCTCACTCTGCATATCCTCCTGCCATGTTGGGTCAGCTACTGGATCATCCACCACGTCGTCTTCCTCGTCCGCACCCTGATCCTCCTCCTGACTTCCTGGCAATTGTGTCTCATCATCGTCCACCCCTTGTTGAGACACGTTGCCAACGTTCCATTCGTGAGAAAGTGGCTGCTCAAATATTTGGGCATCTGTACATACCATCTCCTGATCACCCACTTCAACAGGAGCTGGCGAGAGGCCAGATTCTGAGAATGGATACGTGAACAGCTCTTCCGAGTGTCGTAGTGTGGGATCAGTAATGTCCGTGGACGTGTACTCGGCCTGGTGGTAGGAAGGAGGATCAGGTTGGGAAATGTGCGGTGCAGTATCACGGCTACTGACACTTGACCGTGTGGAAGACAGGGTGTTTGTGGAGGTGCCCATCTGACTTGAAGCATTATCCGCTATCCAAGTAACAACCTGTTGACACTGGTCTTGGTTCAAGAGCGGTGTACTGCTGCGGGCCCCAAGAATTTGGGACAGGACGTGCGAGCGAGTAGATGTGCCACTTTGTTGTTGCGAAATTAGTGCTTGCACACGACCTCGGCCTCTGCCTGCACCACCATCACGTCCACTTCCTTGTTCCTTGCCAACTCCCTTGCCAACGCCCTTGCGCATTTTGCCTGTATACAGCGACAACAGTCTGGTGACTGTTCAGATGACAGGAGATTAGGATTTTAGTCCCTAACCTGTATTAAGGTAGTAAGTACAACAGTCTGGTGACTGTAATGGTCACAGGAGAGAAGGATTTTAGTCCCTAACCTTTATTAAGGTAGTACGTACAACAGTCTGGTGACTGTAATGGTCACAGGAGATTAGGATTTTAGTCCCTAACCTGTATCAAGGTAGTAAGTACAACAGTCTGGTGACTGTGATGGTCACAGGAGATTAGGATTTTAGTCCCTAACCTGTATTAAGGTAGTAAGTACAACAGTCTGGTGACTGTTCAGATCACAGGGGATTAGGATTTTAGTCCCTAACCTGTATCAAGGTAGTAAGTACAACAGTATGGTGACTGTAATGGTCACAGGAGAGTAGGATTTTAGTCCCTAACCTGTATCAAGGTAGTAAGTACAACAGTCTGGTGACTGTAATGGTCACAGGAGATTAGGATTTTAGTCCCTAACCTGTATCAAGGTAGTAAGTACAACAGTCTGGTGACTGTAATGGTCACAGGAGAGAAGGATTTTAGTCCCTAACCTTTATTAAGGTAGTACGTACAACAGTCTGGTGACTGTAATGGTCACAGGAGATTAGGATTTTAGTCCCTAACCTGTATCAAGGTAGTAAGTACAACAGTCTGGTGACTGTGATGGTCACAGGAGATTAGGATTTTAGTCCCTAACCTGTATTAAGGTAGTAAGTACAACAGTCTGGTGACTGTTCAGATCACAGGGGATTAGGATTTTAGTCCCTAACCTGTATCAAGGTAGTAAGTACAACAGTATGGTGACTGTAATGGTCACAGGAGAGTAGGATTTTAGTCCCTAACCTGTATCAAGGTAGTAAGTACAACAGTCTGGTGACTGTAATGGTCACAGGAGATTAGGATTTTAGTCCCTAACCTGTATCAAGGTAGTAAGTACAACAGTCTGGTGACTGTAATGGTCACAGGAGATTAGGATTTTAGTCCCTAACCTGTATCAAGGTAGTAAGTACAACAGTCTGGTGACTGTAATGGTCACAGGAGTGTAGGATTTTAGTCCCTAACCTGTATCAAGGTAGTAAGTACAACAGTCTGGTGACTGTAATGGTCACAGGAGTGTAGGATTTTAGTCCCTAACCTGTATCAAGGTAGTAAGTACAACAGTCTGGTGACTGTAATGGTCACAGGAGATTAGGATTTTAGTCCCTAACCTGTATCAAGGTAGTAAGTACAACAGTCTGGTGACTGTGATGGTCACAGGAGATTAGGATTTTAGTCCCTAACCTGTATTAAGGTAGTAAGTACAACAGTCTGGTGACTGTTCAGATCACAGGGGATTAGGATTTTAGTCCCTAACCTGTATCAAGGTAGTAAGTACAACAGTTTGGTGACTGTAATGGTCACAGGAGAGTAGGATTTTAGTCCCTAACCTGTATCAAGGTAGTAAGTACAACAGTCTGGTGACTGTAATGGTCACAGGAGAGAAGGATTTTAGTCCCTAACCTGTATTAAGGTAGGAAGTACAACAGTCTGGTGACTGTAATGGTCACAGGAGAGTAATATTTTAGTCCCTAACCTGTATCAAGGTAGTAAGTACAACAGTCTGGTGACTGTAATGGTCACGTGAGATTAGGATTTTAGTCCCTAACCTGTATCAAGGTAGTAAGTACAACAGTCTGGTGACTGTAATGGTCACAGGAGTGTAGGATTTTAGTCCCTAACCTGTATCAAGGTAGTAAGTACAACAGTCTGGTGACTGTTATGGTCATAGGAGAGAAGGATTTTAGTCCCTAACCTGTATCAAGCTAGTAAATACAACAGTCTGGTGACTGTTATGGTCACAGAAAAGCTTGGATTCCGATCTGGATCACCCTGCTTATATCCTCCTAGATTAGTCCTGAGAAGGACTGTTGTGGTTAGCAGCAGTTTGCAGCCCTGCTCCTGATCTACCGATGAGGGCTGCAAATCTGTCCCTAAGCAGCAGCAGACACTCACTGTCTGGATGCCTGTGTGCAGAGCACAGCGCGGCCGGGTCTTATAAAGGCTCAGTCACGCTGTTCAGGCCGGCCAATCACTGCAATGCCCCAACTAACAGGGCTGTGGCATTGCAGTGGTCTGCCAGCCAATCCCTGCATGTGGGCTGGCTCTCAAAAGAGCGGAAAATATAAATTCGATTTTCCAGGAACTTATAAACTGTAAATCATGATTTTATTTCCTGTTAAAAAGATAAAGTTTATTGAGCACGTATGCTATATACACACCAAAACCCGTTAAAAACTGGGTGCACAGGTGATAGTAAGGTAGGAAGGGGCTAACCCTATAGGTCACAGTCTCCCTCCTCACCCTACCTGCCAGCGGAGGTCGGCACCCTAGATTCGATATGGCGCCCCCACTCCTCGTCGGCTCTTCCTACACTCACCCTGTACTCACCCTGACACAGGGGGGAAGATAGGTGCTCCCCACCCTAGGTGGTATCACAAGGTGGTATAGTTTGTACCAGTGTCCCAGTTTTAAAAGGAACTGCTCCCCGTGGCTAAGTCTATATCTGGCATGATAGAATATAGAACCCAGATCATTTAGTTCCCTCTCAATATACAGCCAATGTCCACTCCTTTTAGTAACACAGATAGTGCGGTCATAAACACATTATGAGGGAAACTGCTATAGTACTTAGCTTTTTATCAGGGTCACAGGTCACTCCCCGCGCGCCTCGATGCATTTCCCATAGTGAGTGTAGGAAGAGCCGACGAGGAGTGGGGGCGCCATATCGAATCTAGGGTGCCGACCTCCGCTGGCAGGTAGGGTGAGGAGGGAGACTGTGACCTATAGGGTTAGCCCCTTCCTTCCTTACTATCGCCTGTGCACCCAGTTTTTAACGGGTTTTGGTGTGTATATAGCATACGTGCTCAATAAACTTTATCTTTTTAACAGGAAATAAAATCATGATTTACATACTCTCAAAAGAGCGCCAACATTCAGGGATGAGGACCATGAGCACAGCACGAGTATCGTGAGATTACTCGGTGCTCGCCGAGTAGCCCGAGTACAGTGATACTCGTGCGAGTACCGAGCAGCGCAGAGCATACTCGCTCATCACTAATATGGATATCTTCCAAATGGATATGAATATTTGAAGTGTAGTCAACTTGAACTTTCTTCTCAGATGATGTGTATGGATCCTAGATTGTCAAGTATGTTGATGGAGGTTTTCGGCTCAATTCCATTATACTCTATGTGGGATTTGATGATTCCTGTCCACAGGTGATTGTGGCTTAGGATGCAGGTTTTGCTATTCACTGTTGAGTAGAAGTTAGGTGGTTCCTAGTTCGCCTCGTACTGTTCCTATGCCCACCTAGGAGCGGGGATCGCTGAAAGTTCTCCCCGCCTGTAGCGTCAAGTTTGTCTGTTGCGCGCTGTTACTCCCTGGTTGCGGCGCTCACGTGACCGGCTGCATCACTCGTCAGCTGGACGCTGCATCAGTATGCTAATGTCATAGAGCTACATTACAGATAGACAGTGGCTGTTGTTAGCGGTGGGTGGGAGGCAGTGCAGAGATTACTATGGGAACTGTCAGAAGTCTGTCATCAACTGATTTCAAAGGGAACGCCCTTCTTCTTCAGTTTTTTTACCTGTTTACTGAAATATATTAAGTAATAGTTATATAATGGACATGGACATGGACATAAATTACAGACTTTGTGCTTTCATTTACGAGTATCCACATTAAAATTGGATGAAGAGTTTAGGAGTTTCAGCGCCTTTACCTGTGACACCCTGTTTTTAAAGGAACCATAAGTAATTGGACAATTGACTTAAAGGCTGTTTCATGGGCAAGAGTATGCAATTCCTTTGTTATTTCATTCTCAATTAAGCACATAAAAGGCCTAGAGTTGATTTGAGGTGTGGTGCTTGTATTTTGAAGATGTTGCTGAGAAGTAAACATGCTGTTGACTAGCCCAGGATTATATGGGGACTCGGGCATCTGGGCCCTCTGCTGCGGTTGGGATGTCACTGGTGGCCTGCCCAGACCAATGGTCCTGGTGGTCAACTAAAAAGGGGTAGTTGAAATGGGAATAAAAGTTTGTAAGTTTATCATGACGCCACCTGTGGTATCTGGTGACTGCACCAGCACTGAGTGGGGACTCCAGGGCTGATGGATGGGCAGCTAGGTGTTGAAGCTCCCCACAGGCGGAGCTGAATCCCTGTGGTGTCTGGTGATGATGATGAGGGAAGGAGCAGGGATTTGTCAAGGCTGTTGGATAACAGGACAGTCTCTATGGATGGCATAAGCACGGGTAAGGAACCGACACACACACCACTGGTTGTTTCTTTACCTTTTACTGGTGAGATTGCAGGTAAAAGTCTAGGGCACTGCCGGGTGTTCAGGATGCACTTCCGGATCTCCACAGTGAGTGGATGTAAGGCCTCCTGTGCTATCATCAGGAAACCCTCGATGGACTACCGCTATTCCTCTCTCCGCGGTGCCTGGCTCCCTGGTTAGTGACTGCGCAGATGCTCGGGAGACTGAAGTCTCCATGGTAGACCGGTATTCTCTACTGGGCCAGGTGCTCTCCAGTAGACTCGGACTTCAGTGTCTGGGGTGCTGTTTGGGTGAACCTAATGCTGGCTCCTCGGTTCCCACTCTGTTCTCTCTTTTCTCCTCGCCTTTAGTCCCCACTCTTGGGCCCTGCAGGACTACTTTTAACGCTGTTCAGTGTCACTGGCTCAGGCCCAATGCGGCACCGACCACCAATACGTCTTCATAGCTCTTGTAGCATCTGCACACTCCAACTAACTCCAACCCAAGCACCAGTATTTATAGGGCATCTTGCCTAAGGGCAGCAAGTGGGGTTCCGCCTACTGTGCTGGTGTGGAAAGTGTTGTTTGCGTCTGTGTACTCACTGTGGAAACCCATCTGTGCTGTAGGTGAGTCTGTGGTTACCTGTGTGAGCAGGGTGCCACACTGGCAAAAGAGCTCTCCATGCACTTGAAACAAGATGTCCCTTCATCTGTGAAAAAGAAAAAAATCCATGAAATTGCTACAATAAAAGGAGTGGCAAAATCTATATTTTGGTACATTCTGAGAATGAAAGAAAGCACTGGTGACCTCAACAATGCAAAAAGACCTGGACACCCATGGAAAACAGTTGTGGAAGATTGCAGAATAGTTGTTATGGTGAAGAGAAACCCCTTCACAACAGCCAACCAAGTGAACAACACTCTCCAAGATGTAGGTGTATCAATATCCAAATCTACCATAAAGAGAAGACTAGATGAAAGTAAATACAGAGGGTTCACTGCACAGTGCAAGCCACTCTTGAGACTCAAAAATAAGAAGGCTAAATCAGACTTTGCTAAAAAAAACTTCTTAAAAAAATAGTACAGTACTGAAAGAACCTTTTTTGCACAGATAAAACTAAAGGGGCTGTTACACGCATCAATTTGTTGTTAGCGATCTCAGTCAAGCGAGATCGCTAACAACATCGTTCACATCGCTGGTGAGCTGTCACACAGATAGACTCACCAGCAATGTGGACCAACGAGATCGCTGGTAACCATGGTACACATCGGGTTACCAGGTGCCGCGCGGCACTTAGTAACCCGATGTTTACCATGGATACGAGCTCCCAGCATAGGCTGTGCGGCGCTGGGAGCTCACTGATCGCTGGTCTCCCGCTGTCACACGCAGCGATGCTGCATGTCCAGTGGGCGACTATCGATAGATTTATGAACATGTTCACAAATCTGCAATCAACGATCAACGACTGATCGTTGATTGTTGACAGGTGTCACACACAACAATGTCGTTCACGACATCGCTGCAGCGTCACCAAAAATGTGACGTATGAACGATATCGTTTAAAAAATCGTTGCGTGGGATGACCCCTTAAGATTAACTGCTACCAGAATTATGTAAAGAAAAAGGTATGACGGAGGCCTGGAACTGATCGTGATCCAAAGTACACCTCATCATCTGTTATTCATGGCGGAGAAAGTGTGATGGCTTCGGCAAGCATGGCTGCCAGTAGCACTAGGTCCCTAGTGTTTATTGAAGATGTCGTACAGGACAGAAGAAGCTGGATGAAATCTGGGGTTTTCAGAGACATACTGTGTGCTCAGATTCAGCCAAATATAGCCAAACTAGTTGGCGTTTATTAATACAGATGGACACAAACTATAAAGCTAAAGTAACCCCGGAGTTTATTAAGGCAAAGAAGTGGAATGTTCTTGAATGGCCAAGTCAGTCACCAGATCTCAACCCAATAGAGCCACATTCCCCTTGTTAACGACCAAACTTCAGACAGAAAGGCCCACAAATAGGGATGGGCGAATCTACTCGCTATTACTCGTTACTCGGCGAGTAGTAAGGGACTCGCAGGACTCGGTACTCTGCGAGTTTCCCAGTGATTACTCGCACGAGTCCAATGCAAATCAATATCAATCCTAGTTTTGTCAGAAACACTGACAAAACTAGGATTGCCATTGTTTGCATTAGACTCGGCTACTCTGCCAGTGATAGCAGGGAAACTCGCAAAGTAGCTGCTGTTTCTTTGCGAGCCGAGTCCAGCTGTCTTCTCTGTGCAGCTCCAGGGTCCTAGAGCCCGCCTGCTCACAGAGATGATGTAGCAGTGCTGAGATTGTTCTCAGTCTGCTCATCCCTGTGCATAGACATCTATATCTATGCACAGGGGATGTAGCAGAGAGGACATTGCGTTTTGGACTGTGTCGGACAGAAGAGGATTTTTTTAATTAAAGATGGAGTCCCTAATGGCTTTTTTTTTTTATTTCAAATAAAAAATTTTCTCTGTGTTGTGTTTTTTTAACCCTTTTTTGGAGATTCTTAGTGGCTGGGTCAAACGTGGCCTGACATTAAGAATCTCGGGCTTAATACCAGCTTGTATAACAAAGCTGGTATTAACCCCTTTATTACCCAGCGTGCTACCGCCACCAGGGCCGCTGGAAGAGCGGGGTTCAGCGCCAGAGGATGGCGCTTCAATGAACGCGCCATCTTCTGGGGCGGCTGCGGGCTGCAATTTGCAGCGGGGGGTGGCCAGAAAGCTTGGGCATCCCTGCGCTGCGGATTCCAGCCCCCAGCTGCTTAGCTGTACCTGGCTAGACATAGAAATTGCGCGGAGCCCCACGCATTTTTTTTTTTATTATTTCATGAATTTCAGAGTCAGAGTCTCAGAGTCAGAGTCAGAATCTCAGAATTTCATGAAATAATTTAAAAAAAAATGCGTGGGGCTCCGCGCAATTTCTATGTCTAGCCAGGTACAGCTAAGCAGCTGGGGGCTGGAATCTGCAGCGCAGGGATGCCCAAGCTTTCTGGGCACCCCCCGCTGCAAATTGCAGCCCGCACCCGCCCCAGAAGATGGCGCGTTCATTGAAGCGCCATCCTCTGGCGCTGAACCCCGCTCTTCCAGCGGCCCTGGTAGCGGGGCACGCTGGGTAATAAAGAGGTTAGGGCCAGCTTTGTATTATCAGCTGGCCCTAAGCCCGAAATTTATGGCGGTCACGCCAATATTAGACATGACCGCCATGAATTTCTATTTAATTGTTTTAAAAAAAACACAACACAAAGAAATTTTTTTATTAGAAATAAAAAAAAAAAGCCATTAGGGACTCCATCTTTAATTAAAAAAATCCTCTTCCGTCCGACGCAGTCCAAAACGCGATGTCCTCTCTGCTACATCCCCTGTGCATAGATATAGATGTCTATGCACAGGGAATGAGCAGACTGAGAACAATCTCAGCTCTGCTACCTCATCTCTGTGCACAGACATTCATGTCTGTACACAGGGAATGAGCAGACTGAGAACAATCTCAGCTCTGCTACATCAGGCAGCAGGCAGGCTCTAGGACCCTGGAGCTGGCAGCCAGCACACTGAGCAGACAGGACTCTTATCTGTGCGAGTTTCCCAGCGATTACAGTTGCAAAGTAAACGAGCAATGCAAATAAATGGCAAAACTAGGATTGCCTCAGGCTGAAGCTTCCGAGACACATCTGCGATTTGTAAATCCCACACTACTCGCTATTACTCGCTTCCCCATTCATTAACATTGGACTCGCTAGACTCGCAACGAGTAGCGAGTCCTGTGCTCGGACTCGCTAGAGTCAAGCGATTCCGAGTAATTTAGGATTCGCCCATCACTACCCACAAACAAACAGCCACTGAAAACCACTACAGTAAAGGCCGGCAGAGCATTAAAAAGGAGGAGACAACATCTGATGATGTCCATGTGTTCTAGATGTCAGGCAGTGATTGCCAACAATGGGTTTGCAACCAAGCATTAGAAATTAACATCTTATTTACAAATATATATATATATATATATATATATATATATCAGCAAAACAACTGCAAAGCACTCGTTACACTGTGCGAAAGGTGCAAAGCTGTGCTGCTGGATCAACATGCAACATGCAACAAAAGATCACAGCTGCACTCAGTCTAACCAACAAGTGTGTGCTGACAAGTAGTGATGGGCGAATCCTAAATTACTCGGAATCGCTTGACTCTAGCGAGTCCGAGCCCAGGACTCGCTACTCGTTGCGAGTCTAGCGAGTCTAATGTTAATGAATGGGGAAGCGAGTAATAGCGAGTAGTGTGCGATTTACACATCACAGATGTGTCTCGGAAGCTTCAGCCTGAAGCAATCCTAGTTTTGCCATTGATTTGCATTGGACTCGTTTACTTTGCAAGTAATCTCTGGGAAACTCGCACAGATAAGAGTCCTGTCTGCTCTGTGTGCTGGCTGCCGCAGCTCCAGGGTCCTAGAGCCCGCCTGCTGCCTGATGTAGCAGAGCTGAGATTGTTCTCAGTCTGCTCATTCCCTGTGCATAGACATCTATATCTATGCACAGGGATGAGCAGAGAGGACATCGCGTTTTGGACTGCGTCGGACGGAAGAGGATTTTTTAAATTAAAGATGGAGTCCCTAATGGCTTTTTTTTTTATTTCTAATAAAAAATTTTCTCTGTGTTGTGTTTTTTTTTAAAACAATTTAATAGAAATTCATGGCGGTCATGTCTAATATTGGCGTGACCGCCATAAATTTCGGGCTTAGGGCCAGCTGATAATACAAAGCTGGCCCTAACCTCTTTATTACCCAGCGTGCCACCGCCACCAGGGCCGCTGGAAGAGCGGGGTTCAGCGCCAGAGGATGGCGCTTCAATGAACACGCCATCTTCTGGGGCGGCTGCGGGCTGCAATTTGCAGTGGGGGGTGCCCAGAAAGCTTGGGCATCCCTGCGCTGCGGATTCCAGCCCCCAGCTGCTTAGCTGTACCTGGCTAGACATAGAAATTGCGCAGAGCCCCACGCATTTTTTTTAAATTATTTCATGAAATTCATGAAATAATAAAAAAAAAGGGCTCCCCTATATTCTTGTGTCTGGCCAGGTACAAATAGGCACCTGGGGGTTGGGGGCAGCCCGTCGCTGCCTGCTGGATCCGGCTGGTTCCAGAAATACGGCGAAGCCCATGTAATTTTTTTTCTGAAAAATCAGAGGGATTCTTGGATGTCGCACAATAACCCATACTGTATTTACATTTTAAAATGCATTATTTTAATCATGCTTCCAATTAAAAATAACATACTGTATAAAGTTGGATTTCAATGTCTGGAGGGCACCCAAACATCTGACTCCCTGTTTCACTATGGGTAAGTTGGATGAATTGGCTTAGGGTAATCTTTGGGTTCAGGGATCTAGACCAGAACATAGAGATTGGGCTGGTGATACATTTTAGCTTTTGCTTGTTTTTGCAGCACTGAGAATTTTATTAGGCTTGCTAACTATCTGTTTTTGTTCCTTGGGCTTTAAAGAGTCAGCACAGTAACATTGAGAAGGTGTTGGAAGCTTTGTATGCATGTAAAACTATTGTGTTGCGCCCCTACGATCAGGTGGCCACAAGAGGGAAGTACAGCCAGGTAAGCAAGGTGGTTGAAAACACACCCACCCACACAAACACCGACCCTATGCCTAGGACTCTAGGTTGGGCAAGCGTTGGCGGGTGTAGCAAAGTGGGTGGAATGTAGGTGGACACTGACAAAGTGGGTGGAGAGACAAACACAATAAAAACCCGGGAACACACAGGGTAGTCAGAAAGAGTTAGAGCAGAAGTAGAAATAGAAGAACAGAACAGAGAGAGAGTCTTTCCAGACAGTTTCAGGTTCCCGGGAGGCACAGAATCCTGAGAGGCACAGACCCTACGAGAGAAAGCCCGCTCCATAGCCTGGAGACGATGGGAAGGGGAAAGAGACTGAGAGTCACCCCACAGCAGAAGGAAGAGTGGGAGGACAAGGGCCCGGCAGCCGCACAATGACATGACAATGACAATGACAGACAAAGGAGCCTGGTGTGCCCAAATTCCTGCACCTGGGACACTGGAGGGCTAGGCCAACACCAGAGAACCGGCTCTGAAGAAGTGACCGGGATTCCAGACCCTAATCACAAGACACACGGTAGGGGGCAGAAACTTTATGTGCTGCAACCTAACTTTCCACCACGGACTAAGAACACAGTTGTCACACTAGGACTGGTGACACTGACTGCAAGGGAAATATATTCAACTGTGAGTCCGTGACGACCAGACTGAACCCATGGTGAGGTACTATGTAACAGAGAGAGGGGTCTAAAGGACTTTGAGGAGCAACACAGAAACGCTACCTGAGCTGCACAGTTGAGTTACCCAGAGCAAGCTAAATTGTGTGAAACTGTGCTGGAAGAGCTGAAAGAACTGTAAACTGTGTGAATGTTGGGCTGTGAAAGTACCCAGTAAGCTCACACTTGTCTGAGACTGTTTACTTCTATCGTCGCAAAAAAGTCCTGCCTGAGGAGCCACACCTTCATCCCTGCACACTGCTGGAGAGCTACAGCAGCAAAGTAAGTGACTTGTACCCAGCACAAATCCTCACTACGTCTCATCCAATACCACTTCACCTGCCCTGGGGACCCTCAGCCCTACCTGAGGAGGGCTTACCATCCATGCTGCCCCAAGTCACCATCCCCATCAGGAATACGGCAGCGGTGGTTCTACTGACCACATACCCCGGGTGGTGTTATGACAAAATCCCTTGTATATAACCCCTTTTTGGACTGATCCCAGGCCACGGGACTGGGTCACGACTACCGTGATACCCCAGAGAGACAGCACCGGCCAGGCTCTCGAGTACCCCATAGCCTGGGGCGTATCAATTGCCTGTTTTATGTTTGAATGAGCAATCAATGCCACATTTGCTATAGCTCATATGTAAAAAAAAAAAGCCAGGATTTGATGAGACTAGGTGGTGATATGGGTTAGCAATTGCCTGTTTTTCTTGACCTGAGCATTGAGTGTGCATATAAGCCTGCTAACTATATATTTTGGTTCCTTGGCTCCAAGGAGTCAGCATAGAACCTTGAGAAGGTTCTATGTATGCATGTAAGTTTGCTAACTACTTTAGTCTACTCCTAGATTACTAAAATAGGTCATATAGGGATGTCTTAGATAGTAGTGTAAGGGTATGTGCACATCAGTCGTTTTGTGGGCTGTTTTTGAACGTTTTTTTTTATGTTAATTTATGTAATCCTAGCCACCGTTTGGATTAACATGCTAGTCAATGGAGTTTAGAAACCTGTCACATTAGAACGTTTTTTCTGGTCGTTTTCATTTATCACCGGTTTCCATCGGTTTTCAAAGATAGAGCAAGTGACTTCTTTTCAGCGTTTTTCCAGCGTTCCAGCTGAACAAGTGCACCAAAGACCAGTCTGGAACTCGCTAAGAAAAACGCCGGGAAATCGCCAAGAACACGCTGTCCAAACGCTAATAACCCGATCGCAAAACGTTAGCAAAACGCTAACAAAACCAGGACACTGCCGATTCAGAAAACTCAGTATCTGCCATCCCACCGGTTCCCGTCGGTCTGCAAAGATCAGAACTCAGATGTGCATATACCCTAAGGCTGCAGGGACAGGTATTAACAGGTTCGGAAGGTCATTTTGGGTGACAGGTTCCCTTTCTATTCGGGGCAGAAACCCTCATCTTTATCTGGTTGAACTAATTTGTATCCAGATAGTTTTGTAATATTGTACTGTCAGCGTCAGTTTTTAATATCCTATATAGTTCGGTGGCATCATCAAGCACTGACACTTTACTCACATCCCATCCACAAGTTCATTAATAAAGAGACTGAAGCAAAGTCTTGGTATCTGTGTGTGAAATTATGTCCTATTTGCTTTTTCTGTTCTTATGGTGGATTTACACACACCAATTTCTGTGTCCAATATCTGAACAGATCTCTGGTTGCAGTGAAATCATGGACACATAGTTCCATTTTGTGGCTGTGTACAATGGAACAATGTGTCCATGATTTCACTGCAACCAGAGATCTGTCAGATATTGGACACAGAAATTGGTGTGTTAACCACATTAGTTTTTATGTGCTCCAATACACATAAAGGAAATAAACATGTGCATGACAAAACATGTGTAAGGCTAGGGTCACACTTGAAGAGTGACCCACGTTTCATGGATTCGGCAAACGCATAGCAAAGCAGCCTGCTATAGCACATTGCGTTAATATCGATCGCTGCCCAGCAATGCTGCTCCATAGTAACATTGCAGACAACGTTTTTCTGTGTGCTCTACTAAAGCGCACTTCCTGAGGCTCTGTGTGTGGCAGAATCTAAGGTAAACTATGGGTTACTATGGAGCAGCGTTGCTGGGCAGAGATCGATGTTAACGCTATGCACTACAGCAGGCTTTCCTATGCGTTTACCGGATCCGTGAAACGTGGGTCACTCTCTGAGTCTGACCCTAGCCTAACTGCAACAATTTTCTTGGAGAAATATTGCATTTTTTGAGCAATTTAAAGGGTGCGAAAACTTTCAGCCATGACTGTATATCAGGTGAACGATTCCTGGAAACAATGTGTTCTTTGCTGAATAGAGATGAAAAGTGCAAGTTTAATATCTCAGCCTTTTCTATGTCTATAATTATCTTGTTAATATCATCTTCTAAGGGGCTGCCATCATCCACTTTTTTTCTTTTTAAGCATTAATATATTTATAACATTTTTTGGTATGTATTTTAATGTCATTAGATGTGATTTAGTTTTTTTTTTAAATTTGCTTTTTTTCGTTTCGAAACATATTCATAATACAAATATGATAACAGTCGTTATGATAGCCTGAATTCTGTATATCTACATGAATTAACCCCTTCTTTATATCTAACCCTGTATCATGTGTCAGCCTCAATTACCATAATGTACATATGGCCATTTATCACTATCGCCTCTTTTTCAAATTTATTTTGTAGACCAGTCCACTGGATTCATCCCAAATTCCATTTATTACATCTTAAACCTTGTCACTTTCTTTCCTCTAACATTATATCCCCATTAGCGATGTAATTTGAGTTTGCCCAGGCTTCCCTGAATATCTCCCATGAGATACCATTTGTGACGACCATCCGCTGTGAGGCTGAGCTGCTGATAAGGCAGCACCCCGAGAAACCCCGAGACCCTTTACCCCTATACAGGGATTGGAATTACAGCGGAGCCCAGGGGGCAGCTGCCTATTATGAGCAGCAGAGCAGGAAGGTCGCCAGGAAAGGAAAAAAATCAGGACCCGAAAAACGTAGTCAGGAGTCCGAGTCAAAACCGAGAGGGCAGCTAAGGTACAAAATCGTCAGGCTGTAGCAGAGTCAAAAATCCAGGCAAAAGTCAGAGTCAAAACTAAACACACACTATATCACTGGGGAACCAAGACTATATCTGGCGGCCTGCAAGACAGGCTCCAATGTATTTGAAGGGCGCGGTTACTTCCCATAGGCTGGAGCTCACAGCCTGATGATCTCATCCGGACCGCCCCTAGAACAAGGCCAGATGGTGATGCATGACTGGTACTAACCACCCACTTCTGACAGAAGAACGAAGGCTGCGCCTATCAGAAACCTCTGCAGGGCCCGCTCCTCTGCAACCAACATCACCCAAAGGAGAAACACGGCGGCGTTCAGTGACAGAGGCAGACGTCGAATTAGCAGGTCTATATGAGGACAAGGCCCCTCCTATCACCGGCACCATCAGCCGAAGGAATCTGGCGCCTCCCAGCGGCCGAGGCAGGAACACCAGCCACCGAGTGCAATGGCGATGTGACAGTACTCCCCCTCTACGAGGGGCCTCTGGACCCACAAAACACGGTTTATTGGGATGAAGAAGATGAAATTTCCTGATCAAACCCTTGGCATGGATATTACTGCAGGCACCCAGGACCTCTCATCCGGACCATAGCCCTTCCAATGTACCAGATACTGCACGGATCCTCTCACTAAGCGGGAATCAAGGATCATTTGAACTTCATATTCTACAGCACCCCCGACCAAGACCGGAGGAGGAGGGGACTGGACAGGACGAACCAGAGATCAGTACAATTTGAGAAGGGACTTATGGAATACATTGGGCAGTTTGAATGATTGAGGGAGCTTCAGACGAAAAGGCTACAGGGTTAATCAAGTCAATAATTTCATACGGACCAATAAACCTGGGATCTAGTTTGGCAGATGGCACTTTGAGCCTAATATTTTTTGTAGAAAGCCAAACTTTGTCCCCAACTCCCTGGTCCGGACCATTTGAGAGCCGTTTATTAGCGGAAGACACCTGCCTAGTCTGAGCCCCCTTCAAGTTTTTGTTCACTTCAGACCAGATAGTCTTTAACTGATCTATGGAACTTTCTACCCCAGGGACGTCGAAAGCCTAGAAGAAAATGAACCAAAGCACGGGTGTAGCCCATGATTACAGTAGAAAGAGGTGGTCTTGATGGACTCCTGGTACTGGTTATTCATGGCAAATTCTGCTAGTGGCAGGTGTTCCACCCAATCGGATTGATGCTCAGAGACATAACAACGTAGATACTGCTCAAGAGCTTGATTAGTGCGCTCGGCTTGACCATTGGTTTCAGGGTGATAGGCAGAAGAAAAGGAATAGTCAATTCCAATCCGTTTACAGAATGCCTTCCAAAATTTAGAAATGAACTGAGTGCTCCTGTCAGAAACAATATTCACAGGAACACCATGCAATCGCACAATATGATTAAAAAATAATTTGCTCAGGGTCTCGGAATTAGGTAACCCGGACAGCGGAACAAACTGACACTGCTTGCTGAATCTGTCTACCACTACCCAGATACAAGCCTTCCCTTCCGAGAGTGGTAGGTCAGTAATAAAATCCATGGAGATATGAGTCCAAGGACCCTTAGGGGTAGGCAAGGACTGGAGCAACCCGGCAGGGCGGTTGCGGGGAGACTTAACGCGAGCACAGGTTGCTCAAGCCAGTACATATCCCTTACAGTCCTTTACTATAGTTGGCCACCACAAATTCCTGGTTACAAGTCTGATGGTGTTATTGATACCAGGATGCCCTGCAAGGATAGAATCACGTGATTTCTTAACGACTTGAAGGAAATTGACAGGGACAAATAGTTTTTGGGCAGGAGTAGTGTCAGGGGCCTGTTCTGTAGATCCACGAATCTCTTCCAGAAAATCCAAAGACACAGCCAAAACAACAATCCCCTTGGATAAAATTGGAGTCGGTTCCACACGTCCTCGAGCTGTAAGGGGCAAAAACTTCGAGACAGGGCATCAGCCCTTATATTTTTAGTACCCGGTCGGAAAGTGATAATGAAATCAAATCTGGAGAAGAACAAAGCCCACCTAGCCTGTCTAGGATTCAGTTGTTTCGCTGACTCCAAATAGGTCAGGTTTTTGTGGTCAGTAATTACGGTAATCTTATGTTTGGCACCTTCAAGGAAGTGGCGCCATTCCTCAAAGACCCATTTGATTGTCAACAATTCCTGATTACCTATATCATAATTCTTCTCGGTAGATGAAATTTTTCGGGAAAAGAAGGTACACGGACGAAGTTGAGTGAGGGATGCAGTGCCTTGTGATAGCACTGCTCCCATTCCAACCTCAGAGGCATCTACCTCTACAATAAAGGGGCGGTCCAAATCAGGCTGCACCAATATTGGGTAAGAGGAAAAACATTCTTTTAACATAGAAAACGCATGAATTGCTTCAGGCTTCCAATTAACCACATCCACCCCTTTACGAGTCAAATCAGTGAGTGGTTTGGCTATCTCTGAAAACCCTTTAATAAATTTACGATAATAGTTAGCGAAATCCAAGAATCGCTGCAGTGCCTTTAGAGACTTGGTTTGTACCCATTCCTTAATGGGTTTAATTTTAGAAGGATCTATGCGAAAGCCTTTAGCTGATAAAATATACCCCAAAACATGTATGTCCTCAGCCATGAAGATACATCTCTCTAGTTTGGCGAATAAAGAATGCTCTCTGAGTCTCTGGAGTACAGTACAGACATGTCGGACGTGCGACCAAAGACCAGGAGAAAAAAACTGAATGTCGTCCAAATAAACGACCACATACACACCACTGATATCTCTGAAAATATCGTTGACAAAATTCTGAAAAACTGCGGGTGCGTTTCTTAACCCGAACGGCATTATGAGATACTCAAAATGGCCGAGAGGCGTGTTAAACCCGGTCTTCCACTCTCACCTTCTTTTATACGGACAAGGTTATATGCTCCCCTGAGGTCCAGTTTGGTGAAATACTTGGCTCCCAACAGCTGATTATAAAGATCAGAGATGAGTGGAAGAGGATACTGATTTTTCACAGTGATCACATTTAATTCACAGTAATCAATCCAAGGTCTGAGACCGCCAACTTTCTTTCCTACAAAAAAGAAACCGGCCCCTACTGGTGAGGTGGACGGTCTAATAAACCCTTTTCGCAGACTTTCTGCTATGTAATCTTTCATGGCCTGACGTTCTGGACCAGAGAGATTAAATATTCTCCCCTTTGGGAGACGAGAATCAGGTATTAAATCTATGGTGCAATCATACTCTCTGTGAGGGGGTAATTTCTCTGATTCCTGAATAGAAAATACATCCTCAAAATCTCTAAAGGCAAATGGTACAAAGGGAGGTGTGACCTTCACTTGGTTTACAGATAGCGAGATACAGTTATCCTAACACTCTGGGCTCCAGCGCACAATGTCACTCAAGTGCCAGTCTATGACTGGGTTATGTTTACGTAACCATGGCATGCCCAGGATTACTGCAGCTGATAAATTACCGATAGAAAAAATGACACATTTTCAGCATGTAAAGACCCCACCAGCATTGACACTTCCTTAGTGACAAATTCCACTCCACTATGGATGAGGGGTGTGTCATTAACCACGGTGGTTTTAATGGGGGCATTAAGCCTTAGTAGTGGTACACCTAGATTTCTTGCTACCTGGAGATCTATGAAATTCCCCTGTGAGCCACTGTCTACATATGCCTCCAAACACACAGATTCCTTAAGGTAAGACAAAGAAATAGGTAACAAGACTTTGGCCGCATCCGTGGGCACCTGGGCAGGCAGAGCCAGAGCCACCCAGATGCTGACATCCAGGGAACGAGGCCTTCCTATCTCCAGTATTCAGGCAGAAGACTCCAGATTGTGGCTTGTACAGCATGTTGGTATAGGATGATGGGAATTATCCTCCACAAGACTGAGAAGCAGGACACAGGTGCGTGAGGGAAGCAATCAGCAGCAGACACAGCTCAGAGTAAAGAAAAAAGAACAGGGAAAACCATTGGGAAAATAAGAGAAAAAAAAAGGTAAGGGTACCTTTACACGCCGCCACAGGAGGTAGCAACAGCAGGAAACGCACGTGCAAGCGCACGTTTTTAACGGTGGATACTGATCCCTGATGCCGCATATACACGCTGCCACAACATGCTCCACTGAAGGTATTTGCGTTCCCCGGAAGTGCCGACGGGTGCCGCGGCTTACCTCCTGTTGAATACCTTCCCTGGTTTACACGACATACCACAAAGGAATATGGGTGTACATATTTCCCGCCGCAAGTACATAGGCGTGACAGAGTTGTGTATTACGTGACGCTCGTATGGTGATTGGACAACGCAATAGCATCATGATTGGCCAACCTGCGCAGGAAGGCTGGCTAATACATGACGCCATTGCAATTGTGGACTGTGAATGGATAGCTCTTTAAATATGGCACCCTGTGAAGGGACAACCAATCGTAACGCAGGAGCCTCCACCAATGATCGCTGATGGGGCGTGGTATCCATGACGCCGTGGCAAGCCTCTGGGAATTCGTAGGCCACACAAATACCTTGCCTGTGCCCGATTACACGCCACCAAAATAGGAATTGTGCCTTCCTGTTTTTGAGCACGGCTCAGAAACAGGTATCCAAAGGAACTGTGAGACACAGGAAGGAATTTCCTAATTTACACGCCGCCCATTTCGTAGTGATTTCATGACAACAGGCACAATTGTCCCTGATGCCTGGCTGTTTCTCCCTTCCTGTGGCGCGTGTAAAGGTACCTTAAGGGAATGCTTTTATATACATTATATAGCTGATATATATATGTAAAAAATGGTAGGGCCAGATATAATATGACGACCATCCGCTGTGAGGCTGAGCTGCTGGTAAGGAAGCACCCGAGAATCCGAGACCCTTAACCCCTATACAGGGATCTGGAATTACGGGGGAGCCCTGGGGGTAACTGCCTATTATGAGCAGCAGAAAAGGAAGGTCGCCAGGAAGGGAAAAAAATCAGGACCTGAAAAACGTAGTCAGGAGTCCGAGTCAAAACTGAGAGGGCAGCTAAGGTACAAAATCGTCAGGCTGTAGCAGAGTCGAAAATCCAGGCAATGGTCAGAGTCGAAACACACACTATATCACTGGGGAACCAAGACTATATCTGGCAGCCTGCAAGACATGCTCCAATGTATTTGAAGGGCGCGATTACCTCCCATAGGCTGGAGCTCACAGCCTGATGATCTCATCTGGACTGCCCCTAGAACCAGGCCAGATGGTGATGCACGACTAGCACCAACCACCCCACTTCTGCGCATATCAGACACCTCTGCAGGGCCCGCTCCTCTGCAACCAACATCACCCAAAGGAGAAACACGGCGGCGTTCAGTGACAGAGGCAGACGTCGAAGGAGCAGGTCCATATGAGGAAAAGGCCCTCCTATCACTGGTACCATCAGCCGAAGGAATCCGGCACCTCCCAGCAGCCGAGGCAGGAACACCAGCCACCGAGTCTAATGGCGATGTGACACCAACATCACCCAAAGGAGAAACACGGCGGCGTTCAGTGACAGAGGCAGACGTCGAAGGAGCAGGTCCATATGAGGACAAGGCCCTCCTATCACCGCCACCATCAGCTGAAGGAATCCGGCGCCTTCCAGCGGCCGAGGCAGGAACACCAGCCTCCGAGTCCAATGGCGATGTGACACCATTCTAAGAGAGCAAACAGTGATACCACTTTCTGTATCTCTTCATCTGATAAAGAAGATTCTATAAAAGCTCTCCATTTTTTTAAGAAATCTGGTGCCAATTTATCTTTGTTTCTTTCAGCCTCCCTCCTATCTAAATTCATCACCGCCATTAGAGCATTTTGAATCTCCTTCTCCCCGGGTAGCTTCTCCGCTAGCCAATATGGTAGAATCAGCCTTTTGCCAGCTTGGTCATCGTGTGAAAGATGGTCTGTATCCCTTCTCCTCTTATTCTGTTACCTGTATAATGGAATATCCAGCACAGAGAGTCAAAGTCCATCCAGATTGAGGAAATGAGGTTTGACTACAACAGCCAATCACAGAGACTGTCACAGAATATGAGCATCTGTGATTGGCTCTTTGCCAGACAGTGCAGTGAATATGCAAGTAGCTTAATGTGCGGCCCTGGAAGTAGCAGCAGGAGTCTGGTAAGCCCAATATAGCTATACCTACCATCTATATATCTATCCATCTATCTGACTATTCTAACTTTTACCGGCATGGGAAAGCACATGCTACAAACTCTGTGTGCTGCCCGTGTTCGATTTCTTTATAGCACCCATTGACTTGCATTGGCCTCTCACATGCTAGATATGCATGCAATCGCAGTATGCTACAAGTTGACATGTAATGCGAGTTCAGTGGAGGAAAAAAGTAACAATCTCACCTGACTGCTTGTTTGACATTGGTCCGAGTGCAATGCTAGTTTTTCTCGCATTGCACTCGCACGGGTTTTATGCCAGTGTATCTTCACCCTAATGGCCACTTTACACGCGGCAACAGGAAGATAGAAACCGGCAGGTGTCGGAGACAATTGTACCTTTTACCTTCAAAACACCTTGCAGATACCTGAATTACACGCAGCCACTTCAAGGTGTTTTGAAGGTAAAAGGTACAATTGTCTCCGACACCTGCCGGTTTCTATCTTCCTGTTGCTGCGTGTAAAGTGGCCATAACAGAGAAAAAAATACCAAAAAACACTAAGATGACTTTAATTATCAATTTTGGGAACAAAATGTATTACCGTATATACTCGTGTATAAGCCGAGTTTTTCAGCCCAAAATTTGGGCTGAAAAGTCCCCCCTCGGCTTATACACGGGTCTATACGGTAGGCTGCTGTGGTGGGGGCTGTGGAGGCTGGAGGAGGCGGGGGGAGGCTGCTGTATGAGCGGCCTCGTCACGTGGGGCCGCTCATTATATATGCACTGCTTCCCCCTGTCAATCAGCGGCAGGGGGAGCAGTTCATATATGCCCCCCAAAAGCTGGCACTGTCCCCCCTTGTAAGGGCCCCCCCCCCCCGCTGCTTATACATTACCATCCCGGTGTTCTGATCGGCGCCACTCCTCGGTGCTCCTTCTTCATCCTCCCATCCTCGCTGGCTGCATCCGGGATCTCTAGCCGTCGCAGCGATATGACGTCATCGCGCGACGGCCGGAGATCCCGGATGCAGCCAGCGAGGACGGGAGGATGAAGAAGAAGCACCGAGGAGCGGCGCCGATCAGAACACCGGGATGGTAATGTATAAGCAGCGGGGGGGGCCCTTACAAGGGGGGGCAGTGCCAGCTTTTGGGGGCTGTTGGTACCCCCAGGGGGCTGCTGGGTACCCCCTGGGGGCTGCTGGGTACCCCCTGGAGGCTGTTGGTACCCCTGGGGGATGTTGGTACCCCCAGGGGGCTGTTGGCACCCCCAGGGGGCTGCTGGGTACCCCCTGGGGGCTGTTGGTACCCCCCGGGGGCTGCTGGGTACCCCCTGGGGGCTGCTGGGTACCCCCAGGGGGCTGCTGGGTACCCCCTGAGGGCTGCTGGGTACCCCCAGGGGGCTGCTGGGTACCCCCAGGGGGCCGCTGTATAACCCCTGGGGGTGCTGTATAACCCCTGGGGGCTGCTGTATAACCCCTGGGGGCTGCTGTATATACTGCTGAGGCCTGTATACCACTGGGGCTGCTGTATATACCACTGGGGCTGCTGTATATACCACTGGGGCTGCTGTATATACTGGTGGGGTCTGTTTATACCACTGGGGAGGCTGCTGTATACCACTGGGGTTGCTGTATATACTACTGGGGCCTGTATATGCCACTAGGGAGGCTGCTGTATACTACCATTGGGGGGCCTGTATACCACACTGCTGGGGGCTGTACACCTGTGCTAGGGTCCACCCTCGGCTTATACACGAGTCAATAGGTTTTCCCAGGTTTTGGGGGCAAAAGTAGGGGGTCGGCTTATACACGGGTCGGCTTATACACGAGTATATACGGTATATAAAATACTTGCAGTCACTCATCACAACTAGATTTACCAGTTTTATAGTACTACATTACCCTAAAAAAATTTAAAATAGTAAACTACCTCCTCTCTTCTTCTTCTTAAATTACGGTAGCCTGAAAAAATGTATAAAAACCTAAAATGTGGCCACACAAAATGAGCACAAGAAGCAATGCAGATGACATGACCTTAATGAGGTGACTTAGCCTAGTAGTGTTCGCACTGTCTTTGTCGACACTTAATCTTGGGTTATACCTTAAGCAAATCTATAATTGTATTTTATTACAACCAGAAGAGTAATGCACCATTTCTATGTTTTGTTCCAGACTCCTTCAAAACAATGGATTGCGATCAATCTCACACTTGACATTCTCAGGACTGTTCAACCTAAAGATGCTGTAAGTGACAATATAATGAGTGATTTGGCTTTTATCATTAAAGTGCTTTTCCAATTAACAAAATTAATTTTAAAGTTAATTCCAATGAATAGATCTCGGAATAATAATTTCCGCAATTGGATGTACAGTATTTTAAAAATATTTTCCTGTGCTGAGATAATCTTATATATGTGTCCCTGCTATGTACTGGTAAATGGATGTGTCTGACCATACAGGGACATGATCAGATCATGTCACGTCTCCTCTGCTGAGATAGGCTAGGGTCACATTTAATACAGGAATTGCGTTCACCGCATCCAGACCTGGATGCGGTGAACGCAATTGCGGTCACGCATATTTTTTATCAAAAATGTGTGGAGGGAACCGCAATCCGGGAACCGGATTGCTCAGGATGTGTAATCCTGAGCAATCCGGTTCCCGTACAGTTTGCTCATCCCTGCGGCAGATCAGCAAACTGTTTTGTGTGTTGTAAAGCTTGTAATTTTATTATTAAATGTGTGTAAACTGTCTCTAGTAGGTGCCCACCCCCCTAGAGACCTAGCACCCACTCAGGTGGGCATATAATGCTCTAATCTCTTATGTACAGCAGCCGGCTACTGTGAGCTGCTGTACATTTTTATTAATGAAGGTGCCGGCTCCTCTGAGAGCAGCGCGCATACTATAGCTATTGTAGCTATAGTATGTGCGCTGTCCAATGTTCTGAAGTCATTTACAGTAGATCTATGGGCACATACAGTTGTGGCCAAAAGTATTGACACCCCTGCAATTCTGTCAGATAATACTCAGTTTCTTCCTGAAAATGATTGCAATCACAAATTCTTTGGTATTATTATCTTCATTTAATTTATCTTCAATGAAAAAACACAAAAGAGAATGAAGCAAAAAGCAAAACATTGATCATTTCACACAACTCCAAAAATGGGCCAGACAAAAATATTGACACCCTCAGCCTAATACTTGGTTACACAATCTTTAGCCAAAATAACTGCAATCAACCGCTCTGGTAACCATCAATGAATTTCTTACAATGCTCTGCTGGAATTTTAGACCATTCTTCTTTGGCAAACTGCTCCAGGTCCCTGATATTTGAAGGGTACCTTCTCCAAACTGCCATTTTTAGATCTCTCCACAGGTGTTCTATGGGATTCAGGTCTGGACTCATTGCTGGCCACCTTAGAAGTCTCCAGTGCTTTCTTTCAAACCATTTTCTAGTGCTTTTTGAAGTGTGTTTTGGGTCATTGTCCTGCTGGAAGACCCATGACCTCTGAGGGAGACCCAGCTTTCTCACACTAGGCCCTACATTATGCTTCAAAATTTCTTGGTAGTCTTCAGACTTCATAATGCCATGCACACGCAGTCCAGTGCCAGAGGCAGCAAAGCAACCCCAAAATATCAGGGAACCTCCACCATGTTTGACTGTAGGGACCGTGTTCTTTTCTTTGAATGCCTCTTTTTTTCTCCTGTAAATTCTATGTTGATGCCTTTGCCCAAAAAGCTCTACTTTTGTCTCATCTGACCAGAGAACATTCTTTCTCAGGTAAGTTTTGGCAAACTCCAGCCTTGCTTTTTTATGTCTCGGGGTAAGAAGTGTGGTCTTCCTGGGTATCCTACCATACAGTCCCTTTTCATTCAGACGCTGACGGATAGCACAGGTTGACACTGTTGTACCCTCGGACTGCAGGACAGCTTGAACTTGTTTGGATGTTAGTCGAGGTTCTTTATCCACCATCCGCACAATCTTGCGTTGAAATCTCTCATCAATTTTTCTTTTCCGTCTACATCTAGGGAGGTTAGCCACAGTGCCATGGGCTTTAAACTTCTTGATGACACTGCGCACGGTAGACACAGGAACATTCAGGTTTTTGGAGATGGACTTGTAGCCTTGAGATTGCTCATGCTTGCTCACAATTTGGTTTCTTAAGTCCTCAGACAGTTCTTTGGTCTTCTTTCTTTTCTACATGCTCAATGTGGTACACACAAGGACACAAGACAGAGGTTGAGTCAACTTTAATCCATGTCAACTGGCTGCAAGTGTGATTTAGTTATTGCCAACACCTGTTAGGTGTCACAGGTAAGTTGGAGGTGCTGTTAATTACACAAATTAGAGAAGCATCACATGATTTTTCTAACAGTGCCAATACTTTTGTTCACCCCCTTTTTTAAGTTTGGTGTGGAATTAGATCTAATTTGGCTTTAGGACAATTCTTTTTGTGTTTTTTTCATTGAAAACAAATTAAATGAAGATAATAATACCAAAGAATTTGTGATTGCAATCATTTTCAGGAAGAAAACTGAGTATTATCTGACAGAATTGCAGGGGTGTCAATACTTTTGCCCATAACTGTATATAAGATTATCTCAGTACAGGAAAAAAATTTTCAACAAATCCAGTTGTGGAAATTGTTATTGTTACAAGATCTAGTGATTAAAATGAACTTTAAAATTAACATGGGAAAACTCCTTTAACTGCATGTGTTACGAAAAGACAGTAAGGGTACCGTTACATATCGCGATATCGCCATGCAACATCGACAAAAAGTCACGTGGTATGGTCGTTGCAGTTGATATCGTTCTTGCGTTGTATCGTATAAATGGGCAATGCGACTCGAAAAATTCGTAGGTACGATATTGCAAGAAGATTGTGCAAGCCCTTCAACCGTACAATATTGCATATACAATGTGGCATGATCGTGCTGTGTGACGGCGCAACTACGATCTTGTTTGCAACTTCCCCTATTCACTACAATGTTAATGCTCGGTGCCTGGGTTACTAATACCCAGCGCACATAAGTTGCGGACAACAGCCTAGTTGCGTTGCCTGCCAATATCTCCCTGTGTGACATCTACTATGCGATCTTGGACGAGTGCCAAAAACGTGTGCGCTGCGTGAAATTGTATGCGATATCGGAACGATATTGCGACGTGTAACGGTACCCTTAGAGACTTTTAGATTATTTATAGTTGTAATATAATTTAATAAACGTAAAAATGTAACAAACAAGTAATTAGCTGCGTTAATTAGCTCTACTTATTTATAAAACAGCACAAAGAAAAGACTGGTAATAATTTTGTCAGTCAGGGCTGAGACTGTTTAGCTCTAAAATCTTACATGAATCCCATTCAAAGGGAATCTGTCAATTAAATCCATTCAAATTCTCCCTCAACAACACCCCCACCAAAAAAAACAAAAAAACAACTTGCATATACCTACATGAAGGTCTTTAAAATGTAAATCCATCAGCACATTATTTTGTCTTTATTGTGTTGCTGCATTAATGAGGAATCAGTATTTTTAATGTATGCATATAAAATGTGAAATGCTATGGGTGTGACAGAGGACTTCCCCAGCCTCTGCCTATGCCTCCTGATTGATAGCTCACTGTCTAATTTTCTTGCCTATCGCTTGATATCACACAATGAGCTGTCAATGATTCAACCAGAGCTGGGGTGGGTGAGGGACTCTGACACCGGGGCTACTGTCCCTTTTAGTTTCTTCTAGTGTCCTGAACCGGTTTTCAGTCCTGAGGGGAGAGGTACCTTGTGGCGCTGTCAGCAACCCGTTTCTGTTGGGCCTACAGCTCGTCGTTTTTTCAGTCAGGGTTGAACTCCTGGCTGCCTTGGTTGTCCGTGTCACCGGTGTCCCCTCAACATGACCAGCTGGCTCCTACCAGCCCTGGCCCGTTGCCTTCTGTCCTGGGTCCCCACATAAAGATGGGGTACCCTCCACTCAGATGGGCTGCCAGGCCTGACCACTCTGTCTGCCTTCCCAGCAGCGACTGAGGTAACCTGTCAACTGTCACTCTTACTCAGTCCTAAGCTCCGCCCCCACCTGTGGAGCCTACTACATTACCAGTTCCCCCTACTCTAAGTGGTGCGGTCGTAAGTGAGTGCTAAAAATAGACTCCATAAGATTTAAATCCTAAACTAGCAACTTACAATAATACTACATATAAATAATAAATGCAATACTACTCTGTGGCGCCTAGCCGCAGGGGCGCCACACACCCCCTTGGTGAAACACACCCGTCCGCGGGTGTTTTACCAAACCTGGAATAAAAATAAATTTTACATATAACAATGAACATTTTGGGCGTATCTGCTTAGGAGGCCTGGCTATACTTAAACCACCCCCAGGCACTTTCTTTTTCTAGCTTAATATACATGGGGGCTAGTCCAGTTCCTCCACCCTCAGTTCAGAACTATTTATAACGTATCTACATTTTTAACAGGTATCAACAATAGATTGCTTCTTTTCTTCCCTTGCGGGAGGCTCACTGCTTATAACGTTGCATCAAACTTTGACTATAATCTAGTCCTTATCGGTCCAACAGGGATCAGGTAATACATTTCTGATTATTATCCATCATATGCTGTAAGAAAAAAAAAACAGGATAATGCAAGAACGTGCATTTAAACAAATTATGCTCATACTTTGAAACAGTGCAATACCGGGTTAACTCTTTATTACTCAACCTTGCTGACCCGGATTGCAAACCACCCGCGGGAACCTGCGTGGCGCTCATAAATTATCACATCCCCACGATACAGGTCCTAGTCCAGGTGGCCCTGGGGAACTGCAGATAGATACACTCTCCTCTCTCCTGCCGCTGCTGTTGGTGCTGGTACCGCGACCCTCCATAGCTCGCGGGGCCCAGCCTCCTCTGCGCCGCTGGCTGTTCCTTCCTCTCGGTCCTCCTCCCGTGTCATGTCGGGCTCTTCGGAGAACCGGATCAGGCTTTCTGGTTTGGCGGTCTTCCCTCTTCCGGGCTCCATGCTCGCTGGGTCCTCCGTTACAGTGCTCGACCCACCTCCTTGGTTGATTGAGAGCAATGGGGGCGGGGAGACTTTTTGGTGCCTCTTAAATGGCCCATGCATGCTGAGGGGCCGAGGCACGCGCTTGGGCCTGCACATAGTTCTTTATGCACTTTTAAGCCCGCCCACCACGAAGTTCCTATGAGCCAGTCTTTCGGGCTTTTCCGGAGCCCGCCACTACCTTCGTCACTCCTCAGCAGAGCAGAGGGCAGAGGAGCGGGGCTTATCTTCCCGCTTTTTCTCCCGCTGTGACGCAGTTCAAATTTGTGAGGCGGTGTAATGGCGGCTCGGCTCAGTTTTTGTAATCCATACAGTTAGTCAGTAATAAAGTCCTTAGGCACACTTCACCTGGTAGATACCAGGCTGGTTCGTCCTGTTCGTCGACGCCAATCTGATTCAACCAGAGCTGGGGTGGGTGAGGGACTCTGACACCGGGGCTACTGTGTGGGGAGTCACGGATGGTCGGGACCCCGGTGCCGTGCCCTGGTGATCAATTACACCAGATGTTGATGGTAAACGGTGTGGGTTAAGGGGGGTTATTTACAGGGGAACGTGACGCCACCTGTAGAATCCGATAAGATGATACCGGCGCTGCCAGCCGGCCACTGAGGTGATGGAGGGGGCAGCAGTGTGTGGTACAGCTCCCCACAGGTGGAGCTTTACCTCAGGGCAGCGATGTTTTGATGAGACGGTGAGGGAGGACAGTGATGGTAATGGTGGTGCAGTTCTTACCCCTCTGCTTGATGATGTTAAGCCCTCCGGGCTGCGGCAGGAAGAATAACAGAAACAGTTCCAGTTTAACTCTGCTTTATCTGGTACCGACTGATGGCATAACAAGACACGGTACAGTTTGGTTTAGGGTGTTGTTACCAACTCAGGGTTTCTCTTATGGAGTCTCTACATGTCCTCTCTTTGTTTTTCAGGGTTTAATACTTTCTTTCTTACTCTAGTTCTTTCAGTCTTTCACCACCTTTGAAGAGCTCCCCCGCCAGTCCTACGGTCTGTGTCTAGAAGATAAGGTCTGTCCACTACTCGGCCTGGATAAGGCAACACGAAAACGGGATACAGAAGGCTCCCTTCCAGCACCGCAGTATATGTCTGTCCCTTTTAGTTTCTTCTAGTGTCCTGAACCGGTTTTCAGTCCTGAGGAGAGAGGTACCTTGTGGCGCTGTCAGCAACCCGTTTCTGTTGGGCTGACAGCTCGTCATTTTTTCAGTCAGGGTTGACCTCCTGGCTGCCTCGGTTGTCAGTGTCACCGGTGTCCCCTCAACATGACCAGCTGGCTCCTACCAGCCCTGGCCCGTTGCCTTCTGTCCTGGGTCCCCACATAAAGATGGGGTGCCCTCCACTCAGCTGGGCTGCCAGGCCTGACCATTCTGTCTGCCTTCCCAGCACCGACTGAGGTAAACTGTCAACTGTCACTCTTACTCAGTCTAAAGCTCCGCCCCTACTTGTGGAGCCTAGTATATTACCAGTTCCCCCTACGCTAAGTGGTGCGGTCCTAAGTGAGTGCTAAAAATAGACTCCATAAGATTTAAATCCTAAACTAGCAACTTACAATAATACTACATATAAATAATAAATGCAATACTACTCTGTGGCGCCTAGCCGCAGGGGCGCCACATCAATAAAGCTAAAGAGGGAAGAGATAAACTGCAAGATAACCTTTGTAGACTGGCAGGGGAAGTGCCCTATCACGCGCAGATCATATCATACCTAATTTGAATATAAATAAAAACTATAATTTGACGTGAGTACTGCAGATAAAAGATAAAAAAAGTGTTGATTGAGTTACATTTCAAAGACCTGCATATCCACTGGGGGGAGGAGAATGATCTTACTGACACGTTCCCTTTAAGAAAGTAGCAATAAGCTAAAACTAATTCTAAGTGTAACCCCTGTTTACATTTTTATTTGATAATAATGTAGAGCCAGTGATTATAATAAAATTTCAAACATACTTCATAAGTGAAATCTGGAAGTAAACCTTTCAAAAACTTTCCAGAAGATATCCAAACTAGGCTGTTTCTAAACCTGACATATGCTGGATGTCTGATAAATCCGTCTTCAGCTTCACACACATAAATATGACCATATAAGGGGGCGGGGCTTATACTGCATTCACACTGCAGCTGATAAGAGTCTCAGGTTACCTTAGAAAGGGACAGGGCTGAGCTCAGGCTGTCAGCACAAAGGTTCTGTGATGTCTCTCTAGTTACATTAGCTCTGCTCTGTGTTATCAGCAGATGGCCTCCACACAGCTCCTCAGCTGATAACACAGAGCAGAGCCGATGTGAATGGAGAGAGACCAACGAAACTGAGTGCCTACATCCTGACCTCAGCACTGTCCCTGCCTGAGGTCACCTGAGACTCTGATCAGCTGTATTGTGAACGCTGTGTAGCCCATGCCCCCTTATATTGCCATATACAGTGTGTGAAGGTGAGGACTGATTTTCCTGACAACCAACATATGTCAGGTTCAAAAACAGCCTAGTGGGGACTTTTTCTGGAAGGTTTTTGAAAGGTTTTCTACCAGATTTCATTTTTGAAGTATATTTCAAAGTTTATTATAATAACTTGCTCTACATTATTATTACAAAAAAATGTAAACAGTGACTTTGTCAGAGTTTTTTACTAGTAAAAAAATATTTGAAAAATATTAAAGATGTTTATACAATGTATTGATTCCGAGTATGTCCAAACCTCACCCATAATCTTTGTACAGCTTCAACACATCTTAAAAGTTCATTATAGCCTTTGGAATCAATATTAACGTTCAGCAAACAGTGACTACTTTACAGCAGGTTAAGAAAGAGCATGCTGGCAACCTACAGTTCTATCCAAGAGGCTGTACATCTTTTGGGCAAAGCTAGAATTGTACAAAGCAATGTAAAGAGGCTTGTTCGTACATCTAATTTCACAGACTCCAATCTAGGATCTCCCTGCATGCGCACATGAGCTGTAAAAAAGAGTTTATTTGGCTGCTTTCTCAACATGTACCCCAAAAGTATGAACCTGTATAGGTTATGGTTATGATGTTTCTTTCTTCTCCATTTGCATACCAAAGCACTAACCATTGATTTTTTGTATTAGCTTCCTCAGTGATAATCGGATTAGGATTCTGAAGGCCGAAGTGTTCCGTGATCTTCACTCATTGGAATGGCTGTACGTTGGTAACAATGTATACTGACCTCATTCTCAATTTCCTGAATTATAATAGCAAACTCTTTAAGTAGTCATATCCATGAAAAATAACACAAATGATTCTCTAGTGAACAATCATTTCGCCTATGATCACAAATAATTATATTTCACTGGATGAAGGGTTAGTATGGCTGAAATCATTCAATTTTCATCAACTTTAGTCTGAGATTTATGAAATAGTATTACCATCTCAGTGTCTGATTTCTTTTAATAGTTCCTTAACCAGACTTTTGGGTATTGAGTTCAATTTAGGATTTATCATTACATCTGTTATTATTAGAGATGAGCGAGTACTAAAATGCTCGGGTGCTCGAAGCTCGGGCCGAGCATTCCAAGATACTCGTGTACTCGGCCCGAGCACCGAGCCCAATGTTATCCTATGGAAGACCTGAGTATTTTTCTGACATGACCCTCGGCAGCATGGAAAAACCCTAAAAATGTAACAAAAGTATCAGAACAGTGCTGAAATGCTATGGGAACAGCATGGGGAAGACCCCTGTAAGCATTTCAGACCCCAAGCTCACTGATGTCAACAATGTTGTCAGACTATTACGCCACTTTTACGGACTGTCAAGAAAACGTTACAAAATGAAACCAAAACGGATTTTCATGGAAAAAATATTAAGGGCTCATACCCACTTGTGAGACAGAGTGGGTGTATGTTAGTTTTTTGGATTATATCAAAGATTTTTTTTTTTTTTAATTGTGTGGCACTCCGATGCTCCTGGGAAGAGACGTAACTGAAGGCTTCTTTAAATAATGTGCCCATTATAAGGAAGTGGGTCTTTTGTAGTAATGCCCTAGGCAGGGAAGCCAAAAATAGTGTGGCACTGTGATGCTCCTGGATAGAGATGTGCATGAGGGCCTCTTTAAATAATGTGCCCATTATAAGGAAGTGTGTGTTTTGCAGCATTGCCCTAGGCAGAGAAGCCAAAAATTGGGAGGCACTTCAATGCCCCTGGATAGAGACGTGCATGAGGGCCTTTTCCAAAAATGTGCCCATTTTAAGCAAGTGGGTGTTTTTTAGTATTGCCCTAGGCAGGGAAGCCAAAAATTGGGAGGCACCAATATGCCACCGGATAGAGGCGTTCATGAGGGCCTCTTTAAATGATGTGCCCATTTTAAGCAAGTGGGTGTGTAGTTGTATTTCCCTAGGCAGGGAAGCCAAAGGTTTGGAGGCACCAAGATGCCCCTGCATACAGGCGTGCATGAGGGCCTTTTCAAAAAATGTGCCCATTGTAAGCAAGTGTGTCTTTTGTAGTATTTCTCTAGGCAGGGAAGCCAAAGGTTTGGAGGCACCAAGATGCCCCTGCATAAAGGCGTGCATGAGGGCCTTTTCAAAAATGTGCCCATTATAAGCAAATGTGTCTGCTGTAGTATTTCCCTTGGCAGGGAAGCCAAAGGTTGGGAGGCACCAAGATGCCCCTGGCTAAAGGCGTGCATGAGGGCCTTTTCAAAAAATGTGCCCATTGTAAGCAAGTGTGTCTGCTGTAGTATTTCCCTAGGCAGGGAAGCTAAAAATTGTGTAGCACTTCAATGCCCCTGGATAGAGATGTGCATGAGAGCCTTTTTAAATAATGTGCCCATTTTAAGCAAGTGGGTCTTTTGTAGGATTGCCATAGGCAGGGAAGCAAAAATTGTGTAGCACTTCAATGCCCCTGGATAGAAATGTGCATGAGAGCCTTTTTCAATAATGTGCCCATTTTAAGCAGGTGGGTCTTTTGTAGGATTACCATAGGCAGTGAAGCCAAAAATTGGGAGGCATTGTGATGCCCCTGGGAAGAAACATGGAGAAAAGCCTCTAAAAATTGTTGCCATTACAAAGGAGCAGGTCTCCTGTACTTGTAATACCCATTGTGGAAGCATGGACTAAAACATTTACCCCTGGGGGGTATACATGAAACTAATGCCTAACTTTTGAACGGTTAGGTTCATCATCATCATCATAAATATGAAGTAAAAAAAATTATGGTTTTGTGGCATCATTAACCACGGTCAGACTGATTACATGATGGTGGCAGATGAGGAGACGGAGGAGCAGTACAGCAAGTAGCGAAACACATGAAGTCTGTACCGATGTGTGGGAGTGCGAAGGTTCATGGGAATCTACCAGCACAAAATTTTAATTCCGCTATCATTTGGTGGTGGTGTGGTGAAGTCAGGCCCAATCCAACCCTTGCTCATCTTGATCAAAGTCAGCCTATCAGCATTTTCAGTTGACAGGCGGGTGCGTTTATCTGTAATGATTCCACCTGCGGCACTAAAAACAAAACGCTAGCGGCAGGGCAGGCCAGGACTTCCAAGGCGTAGAAAGCCAATTCCTGCCACGTGTCCAGCTTGGATACCCAATAATTATAAGGCACAGAGGAGTCTAGGAGCACTTTAGTACGATCGGCAAGGTACTCCCTCAGCATCTTTGCAAACTTTGCAATCCTTGTGACACTACCCCGCACCTCAGGGCCTGTGGTACGGGAGGTGCTGAGAAAAGTGTCCCAGATCTTTGACAGTGTTCCCCTACCTCTGCTGGATTGGACTTGTGCCTCTCTCGGCCGGACGCCTTAGTTGTCCACTTAATCGTGACCTCTGCCGCTAGCGTTTTCAGAAGGGAATTTTTTTAATAATTCCGTGACTATGGCCTTCTGGTACTGAAGCATTTTTGTAGACCTCTCCACTTCGGGAATAAGAGAAATAAAGTTCTTTTTGTAGCGTGGGTCTAAAAGTGTCACCAACCAGTAATGAGTGTCCGCCAAGATCTTGATAACACGAGGGTCATGACACAGGCAGCGTAACATAAAGTCAGCCATGTGCTCCAGACTGTTAACAGTCAAGACTCCTGGGTCCTCACCAACAGCATGACTGGTCATGCTGACCTCCTCCTCCTCCTCTGCCTCCTCTCCCCTGTCCTCTGGCCATCCACGCTCAACCAACGGTCTGACAGTTGTGCATGTATTACCATCAATTCTGAATGAAAGTAGCTCCATTTCTTCTTCCTCCTCCTCCTCATCATAGTCCTCCAATGCACGTTGGGATGACATGAGGCTGAGCTGTGTGTAATCACCCAGTACGGTCTCTTGCTGCAACTCATCCTGCTCCGCCTGCAATGCATCATCTTTGATTTTGAGCAGAGAGCGTTTTAGAAGAAAGAGAAACGGGATGGTGACGCTAATGATGGCGTTATCACCGCTCACCATCTTTGGACATCCATGTCCACTCCTGAGGTCTTATGTGTGGAGTTTGAACCGTATACCAACGGCCCAGTTGATGCTGGTACTCAACAACTGCCATCTTCTGCTCACAAATCCTGACCAACATAGGCAGTGTGGAATTCCAACGCGTGGGGACATCATACACCAGTCTGTGAGCCGGAAGCTGCAAATGCCGCTGAAAGTTGTCAAGGCTGGCAGAAGCAGTAGGTGACTTTCTGAAATGGGCACACAGGTGGCGTACTTTGACGAGCAGATCAGACAGCTCCGGGTAGGATTTAAAAAACCGCTGAACCACGAGGTTGAGCACATGGGCCACGCATGGAACATGTGTCAGCTCGCCTCGCCTCAGAGCCGCCACAAGGTTCCGGCCATTGTCACACATGACCATGCCTGACTGTAGGTTCAGTGGTGTGAGCCAGTGATCTGCCTGCTGTTTCAGAGCTGTCCACAACTCTTCAGCGTTGTGGGGTTTGTCACCTATGCATATTGGCTTCAGCACAGCCTGTTGCCGCTTAGCCGAGGCAGTGCTGCAGTGCTTCCAGCTTGGGACTGGTGTGGAGGGTGAAGTGGAGGAAGAGGAGGAGGAGGAGCATGACATGCCAGAGCTGTACATTGTGGGTGAAACCCTGACTGAGTTAGGGCCTGCAATCCTCGGTGTCGGAAGGACGTGTTCCGTCCCAAGGTCAGACTGGGTCCCGGCTTCCAGAATATTAACCCAGTGTGCCATCAAGCACTTGTCCACGTGTCCGTGGTTAGGTGGACTTTGCTGGAAACTGCGTTGTTAAGGGCACATATGATGTTCTTGGACACGTGCTTATGTAATGCGGGGACGGCACACCAGGAAAAATAGTGTCAGCTGGGGACCGAGTAACGTGGGACAGCCGCCACCATCAGGTTGCGGAATGCTTCTGTCTCCACCAGCCTAAAAGGCAACATTTCCAGCGCAAGCAGTCGCGAAATGTGTGCGTTTAGAACTGTGGCATGTGGGTTGTTGGCAGCGTATTTGCGCCTGCGTTCCAAAGATTGGGGTATGGATAACTGAACGCTGCGCTGGGACAAGGACGTGGCTTATGATGGTGCTACTTCTGCAAGTACAGGTGAAGGACAGGAGGCATCTTCGCCTGCAGTATGGACAGGGGATTGGCTTGCACGCACAACAGTGCAAGACGCAGCTGTGTCACCCGCAGACAATGCTCCTGTACTCTGCTGTACATCCCACAAAGTTGGGTGCTTTGCTGCCATGTGCCTGATCATGTTGGTGGTGTTCAGGCTGCTAGTTTTGCTACCCCTGCTGATGCTGGCATGGCAGGTGTTGCAAATGGCCTTTTTCGAATTATCTGCAGACATCTTAAAAACAGCCAGACTCAGGAAGACCTAACAGTTGTACTGGCAACATCACTCGTGTTGTTGTTCCGGGGAACGGTTGCCTCCCTTCTGCATGCGGACACCACAGTGCTTCTTCCGGCCTGTTGTGATGCTACGCCTATCTCCCCCTGTGCACTGCTGTCCTCGCTCTGTATGTCCTCCTGCCAGGTTGGTCAGTTACTGGATCATCCACCATGTCGTCTTCCACTTCCGCACCCTGGTCCTTCTCCTGACTTTCTGGCAATTGTGTCTCATCATTGTCCACCTCTTGTTGAGACACGTTCCCACCGTTGCCTTCGTGAGACCGTGGCTGCTCAAATATTTGGGCATCGGTACATATGATCTCCTCATGACCCACTTCAACTGGAGCTGGCAATATGCCATAATCTACGAATGGATAAGTGAAGAGCTCTTCAGAGTGTCCAAGTGTGAGATCAGTTATGTCCAGGGCTGGGCACTTGGCATGGTGGGAGGAAGGAGGATCAGGGTGTGGAATGTGCGGACCAGTCTCACGGCTACTGACACTAGCCCGTGTAGAAAACAGGGTATTTGTGGTGGTGCCAAACTGACTGGAAGCATTATCCGCTATCCAACTAACAACCTGTTGACACTGGTCTTGGTTTAATAGTGGAGTACTGCTGCGTTCACCTAGAAATTGGGACAAGAAAGTCGAGCGAGATGATGTGGGCGTTTGTCGTGGCGCAATTCGAGCTTGCACACGGGCTCGCCCTCTGCCTGCACCACCATCACGTCCAATTCCTTGCCCCTTGCCACCGGACATGCGCATTTTCAATGTGGTGCTGACTGTATACAGCTTAATTAGTGCAGACAAGAGTTGTTTTTTAGCACGAGGCTTTTGGCGTATCCTAATTTAGGCTGCAACCTACAGTAGCAGCACTTAGATAATAAATTAGTGCAGACAAGAGTTGGTTTTTAGCACGACCCTAAGTTTTGAAATTAAGGCCCTGCAGGTGGACTAGTCAGACACAAACGCTGACTACAATAGCGAGTCTTTTGGCGCATCCTAATTTACGCTGAAACCTACAGTAGCAGCACTTAGATACTAAATTAGTGCAGATAAGAGTTGGTTTTTAGCACGAATCTTTTGGCATATCCAATTTTACGCTGCAACCTACAGTAGCAGCACATATATGCTAAATTAGCGCAGACAAGAGTTGTTTGTTAGCACGAGGCTTTTGGTGTACCCTAATTTACACTGCAACCTACAGTAGCAGCACTAAGATGCTAAATTAGCGCAGACAAGAGTTGGTTTTCAGCACGAGTCTTTTGGCATATCCTAATTTACGCTGCAACCTACAGTAGCAACACTTAGATGATAAATTAGTGCAGACAAGAGTTGGTTTTTAGCACGACCCTAAGTTTTGAAATTAAGGCCCTGCAGGTGGACTAGTCAGACACAAATGCTGACAACAATAGCGAGTCTTTTGGTGTATCCTAATTTACGCTGCAACCTACAGTAGTAGCACTTAGATGCTAAATTAGTGCAGACAAGAGTTGGTTTTTAGCACGAGTCTTTTGGCGTATCCTAATTTACGCTGCAACCTACAGTAGCAGCACTTAGATGCTAAATTAGTGCAGACAAGAGTTGGTTTTTAGCACGAGGCTTTTGGTGTACCCTAATTTATGCTGCAACCTACAGTAGCAGCACTAAGATGCTAAATTAGCGCAGACAAGAGTTGGTTTTTAGCTCTAGGCTTTTGGCGTATCCTAATTTGAGCTAAAACCTACTCCTGCCTATAGTGAGCTAAATTAATCCCTAAAAGCACTGTTTTGGGATGGATGAGCCTGAAAACCAGCCCCAGATGTGATGCAGGCTGGTATACTGGCACAGCGAAGCTTGGTATATTCCCTGCCTGCCTGTATACACCTCTATTAGTCCTCAGTAGGACTGTTGTGGTAATTAGACTGGCAGCCCTGTGCCTACACTAGCTGCAAGGCCACAAATCTATCCCTCAATCAGCAGCAACTCTCCCTACACTGACTGTCTAATGGCGCAGAGTGATGAGCACAGCGCGGTCAGGTCTTATAAAGACCTGATGACGCTATGCGGCCAGCCAATCACTGTAATGCCACAACCAACATGGCTGTGGCATTACAGTGTCTGTCAGCCAATCCCTGCATGCGGGCTGGCTCTGAAAAGAGCGCCAACATGCAGGGAGGTGGACCCCGAGCATAGCAAGAGTATCGCGAGATTACTCGGTACTCGCCGAGTACCCCGAGTACCGAGATATTCGTGCGAGTACCGAGTAGTGACAATCATACTCGCTCATCTCTAGTTATTATATTTTATATAATAATGTAAGAAGCTGGATTTACTATGCACATTAGCCCTTGAAGACACCAATCGTATTATTGTTCTGTAATGTAATGTATAATGTGAATTGTGGTAGGTGTTCAATTATGTTATGCTGACAGTAGGGCAAGAGAGATTTAAGTCTTGGGACTAGCCAAGGGATATAGTAACATAGTTTTAAAGCGGCCGTCACACGCTACGATATAGATAACGATGTCATAAACGATGTCGGATTTGCACATCGTCCGAACGATGTGTGAGATCGTTCATCACAACGCTACACCCACAGATATCGCTCAGACGATTCTCCAATGCAGCGATCCAGCGGTCGTATGAGCGATGCACTTATCATCTGTGCACATCGTTCAGCAAACAGTCACACAGAAACCTCGTAAACGATGTTGGGGTAAATGTGGGCGTTTACCAAGGTTTAATTGGAGCACATAGGCGTGCTACATGGTTTACAAGCCGCGCCCCTCACTACATCATTGGTGGTCAGTACTGCGTCCTCATTGGTCAGATGTCCTTGGAAACATGGCGGCCTCATCTTCAGAATGTCCTGTGATGTGGCTCGCAATGTACATGTATAAACACGATGTGCTATACCACAAAAAATACGTTTATTACTGAAAAAGGTAGAAACCGCTATCCCCCTTGTGCGGCGTGCAGAATCCGATCACTTATGCGTTGCTCAATGGTTGTCGGTTTGCCGATCCGTTAATGACTCACCCTGTAGCGAGCTGTGTGTGTGGCATGAGTGTTTTTGTTTAAAGCGCCTGTGAAACGCATGTATGTTTGCTGTGTGCTGTTGCTGATGTTTGATTTAAAGTGTTTGACAAAGCGCATGTGTTGTCAAGCGGGATTGTGGGGAAAATGTATGACAACGCAAAGGAGGCAAAGCGCCTCTCAACATTCATTGTTCCAGGTGCCCTAATGTTTGTGTCCTTCTCTACTGTGCTTTTCAACACTTGTGTTGGGACCACCATATATGTGGTCCAACATATGCGTGTGTGTATTTAATCCGGTTTCCTACAAAAACATTGTAGCAAATAACAAGTGCTGTGACAAAAATCAGGGCCTTTTGGTTTATACGTTTTAACCAAAAAACGCACATTAAGCTGCCTCACCAACTTCACGATAGGCCCTGGTCGAGACAGTCCTAACTCTGTCCCTAGGTGCTACAATACAAAAATGTGACCACTGTCACAAGGGCCTTTGGGGAGGTATGTGGGTCCTGGTCCCACCCGTCTCTCACAGGACCCATAAGCCGGGCCCTTCAACACAAATTACAAAAATTGTGCCAACATGCACCAAGAAGCCAAATCCTCTGGCTCATGTCACAGACAAGAGGTATGTCTCAACACATAGCTCCCCTGAAATGGGCAAGGCCTGGCCCTCTTCTAAACATTAAATTAGTGTTCCCTAAATCTGGGTTTTTAAAACAAAATCACACCTCTTCAAAAAATAAAAAGGGACACATGTCCTGGCTCCAACCCTGAGCTTCAGGACACAGTGAAACTGTGCAATGCAAAATTCCCCATGGCACACTGATAATTACGGCAGGTTGTGTTGCCAGCTCACAGCCCCTGGACCATTGAAGTACTGGCAGTACTGGTCCCTCATCTCCTGTGCCTCCTGGCGGCTGCTTCCACGCCCTAATGGCTGTAGTCCTGCCATCTGTGGGGCATCTGCACGCCAGCCCCCCAACACCACCTCACCATTGCTGGAGTCAATGCGGTCCTCATAGTTTGGTGGTGTGTAGGCCTGGCGATCCCGGCGTCGTAGAAAATTATGGAGCACACAACAGGCCAATAACAACTAGGTCAATTGCTTCAAGTCTCATATTAATGGCCGTGTGGAAAATCCGGAAACGGCTAGCCATAATGCCAAAGGCATTCTCCACCACTCGGCGTGCCCGGGAAAGCCTATAGTTGAAAATGCATTGTTCGGCATTGAGATGCCTCTGGGGATATGGCTTCATCAAATTTGGATGTAGTGGGAAGGCCTCATCCGCCAGGAACACAAAGTTCAGGTTTCCACAGGTGCGATTGTTGGGCGGCAAATTGAGAAAGCCAGTTTTTAGTTTTTGCCCAAACGACGATTGGTCAAATACCCCGCCATCAGAAACCCTCCCATTTGTGCCCACTGACACCGACACAAATTCATAATTAGCGTTCACCACTGCCATCAAAACAATGCTAAAATAGGATTTATAATTATAAAAATAAGACCCACTGTTGTGTGGTTGGGTGATCCTAACATGTTTCCCATCTATGGCACCACCACAGTTTGGAAATTGCCACTTATGGCTGAATTCTGCGGCAGTGGCCAGCCATTCTTCAGGGTTTTGGGGCAACCGCATGTAAGTAGGAGCTAGAGCCCGCAGTATAGCCTCACATGTCTCCGGGATGAGTTGGCTAAGGAGGGGACGTGAGATAGCAGACGAGTATACCAAGTCCTGCATGGTGCGACCTGTTGCGAGAAAGCGCAGTGTGGCGGCCAACCTCTCCTCTGCAGGCACTGCTGGACGCATTACAGTATCCTGCCGTCTGATGAGCGGGCACACTGCTGCCAACAAGATTTGAAAGGTCTCATCTGTCATCCTGAGAAAATTTTGGAAGTCACGTGGGAAGTCGTCCCGAAGTTGGTGCAGAAGGCGAATGTGTGAATGCTGATCGCGCTGCTGCAGCCACTCCCTGGCCCAGATGCGTCGTGGTCTCCTCCTGCGTCTCTCCACCCTCTCCTCTTCCACACGTGCTGCCTGCACCAGTAAAGCAGCCCCCACCACAGCACGTTCATCTGGATTCATGCTGTTTAGAGGCAAAACTATGTTTACTATGCTGCCTACGCACAAAGGTGCTTTGACTAAAATGTGAACTGTACAAAAGGAACCACAAAGGAGCATGATATTGGCGAAATATCTTCAGGTGCACTACACATGTGGAAATGATGGACTAAAACCCAACAACACATACAGTATTAATTAAGGTGTTGAGGAAGGCCACATGTTTTTACACGGCAAAATGCCTTGGTCACCAAAATAAAATCCACAACAAGCCCTACACACACATGTACATCACAACCAACATCACACTTTCTACAGCATTAACAACGCAAATACCATAAACATAAGACACATGGAGGACCATATGTATTGAAAAAGCAACACTACAGTCACACAATAATAACTCACATGCAGTGGTAGCAGAGATGGGTGTCACTCCAATGTCAAGGCACCCAAAAGATGAACTTTGTCCAGATGAATTAAATGCAACAAGGTAATGCTTCAGTCCTTGTATTTTGCTATATAAAGAAAATTTAAATAAAAAACAAAAAAAAAAACATCACCGAAACAGCAGAGGGGGGTCAAGAACACAAACCCCGTCATATCTCTTTGGGCAACGCTATAGTGACCCCCATTCACAAGGTTTCACATGCGGAATCTCCAAGTACATACCGGCAGCAACTCCGCAGCAAAGACATAGTGTTTCTCCAGGAAACTCTACATATACAAGCTCTAGCCAATGACAAGGCGAGACGTCCCCCAAACAGGCGTGTCTCCTCCACGCGAAACCACACACCAACACGATGTTACGCCCTCCAAACAGGCGTGGTGAACCATTGTGCCACACACAACGCCGAGGCTATGTTCCACGGCAGGCGTGGCTGAAAACGCAGGACACACCCAGCGCAGACGTTACGTCCTATACCAGGCGTGACAATTGCGATTCATATGCATATCGCACCTGTCATAGTCCAACAGCTGTCGGATCAATTCGGATATAAATAGTGCATTGTGAACATGTGTGTCGGACCTGCTCTTTTGTGTGTCCCTTGACACAAGTGATTGGGAGCAGCCAGGCAGCCAGCATCTTTTTGACGTTTCAAATTTTTTCAGTGTACGCACTGTGTTTGATAAAGGCAAGGTATGTTCACATTATTAGATGAGACAGACCCATCTAAACTTCAGGTTATTATATGGGACTCCAGGCACACATTTTGGATTGTCACTGTCACAACAGCACACATCCCAGTGACTTGAGCAACATTGTTGGTCTAAGCAAGTGTGGTGTTGTGTTATTGAGCTGGGGCTTTTCACATTGATCATGCCAGGTGACTTATCATCCTGTGGATGTTAGTTTACACATGGTTTTAACCATGTGCCACTGTGATTTGTACTGATTGAATTTATTATTGGTTTTGCAGATGCCCCGGCCAAATAGGGACTACATAACTGCCTTAATTGAGGCATACAGGGAGAACCCATGCCTATGGCAATCAAGATGTGTGGGCTATACAAACAGGGCCCTCCGCAATGCGGCCTATGAGAGACTCCTGCTGGTCGCCCGCCAATTCCTGCCAGGGCAACAACTGGATATCGACTACATAAAAAAGAAAATCCAGTATTTAAAAACCGTGTTCGTCAAAGAAAACAAAAAGGTGGTGGAGTCACGGCGGTCGGGCATGGCAGCGGAGGATGTCTATACACCCACCCTGTGGTATTACGAGCTGCTCCTATTCACCTCGGAGCAGCAGGAGCCACGCCGAGTACTGGATAGCGATGACTTCGCCCAGCCACAACAGAACAATGTTGTTGATGCCGTGGAGGGCGAAAATGTAAGTTGGTCACCTAGCCCAATCCTAACAAAATTCTCACAGCATACACATTATTGCAAACAATCATATCCATGTATCAAAGGTAGAGAAGGCTACAATAGACCCAATTGGCCTCCCATCTTGCTTTAGGCTTTTCCAACCACCTACAATTGTAGCAATCACTCCATTTGCACACAAGTAGTGAGTGTTGTGTTATTGTCAAAAGCTGTAAGGCCCTGTCAGGACATCTTGCAGGACATCAGGCACAATGTGGGTTAGTGACATACATGTAACTTGATCCTTAATGTCAAAATTTTCACCAAAAGTGTACTGGCATGTTTGCTCATGTGTTCTTCCTTTCAACATGTAGGATCCGCTTGAAGGTCCCTCTTCAGGGTCTGTCTCGGACTCACCTGACCAGCCACCATCTCGGCCCAATCAAGAGGGTGCTTCAGCGGCCATCCGTCCCCCTATGTCCTTTTCACGGCCCCGGGGCCGGGCACGCAATCCACCACCGGCCTCAGGAAGTGACCTTGTGTCCCTGGCAGAGCAAGTCTTGACCCAGCAGGTCCGGGAGCCCCAATGCCCCTTTGCCGGCGTGGTGAATGAGCGCCTACCCACTTTTTCCACCGAGCAAAGGGAGCATGCCGAGCGAGTGATCCTGCTGGTGATGGAGCAGGCCCGTTTGGGGAACCTCACGGCCGAATCCACCTTCCCTGCTCCCGTTCCCCAACCACCAGCCAACCCACCCGCCTGGCAGTACCTGGGCCCTCCAAATGTGAACCAACCTCCTACATCTGTCCAAGGCCAGCACATGGCTCGGCGAGGGGCTTGGTACCCACCTCAGCGGCCCGACAACCGCTTCCACCAGGAAGGGGATTTTTTTCACCAGCCCCAGTATGAGGATTTGTAGTTTTATTTTTTTGTGTCTAGGTTCCTGGTTTTGTGGATGTTTTATGTTGAATTTAATTTGCCATTATCCACCGGCCAAGTTTGTTTATTTCTACCTTTGTGCAACACTGCAAGTATTCTTTATGGAGACGAAATTGTTATACTGTCCCATTTAAGTGTGCACATTATTGAACGGAGATTCATACATTTCTTTGAATTAAAATATACTTTATGTTCAGACACCTTAAATATGTTGTCCATGATTTTTGCATTGTGGTTGCAATTTGAAAAAACAATGTTTGACGCTGACCATCTATAGTAGGCCACATGCTGTATGTAGCACCACCTACATATGTAGAGGGCAATTCTACTTAAACCTTTTGTATGCAGCAGTAGCCTTCACTACTTATTGGTGTACCCACAAGGCCGCGGAGGTGTCCTTACCATCATTGTATGTTGTGCTAAAATGGGCCAATATTAATTGTGCCAGGAGTAAACAGCTGGCAGATCTCAAAGGTTAAATCAACATTTATGGTTGATGGTGTAACAGCATTTCCGAAATACTATTATCACTTTCCTAATAAAGGATGGGTGGTTGCTTGGTCGACAGACGGCATGCTCACAATGTGCACCTTGTGTTACAACATGTGTTATGGACCCCTTCCTCTGCCTCAACCGGTTGAGCCAATGAGTTGATGCCCTTAAAGACCAGCATAAACCTCCCATAATATTGAAATAATTGGGTCCGTACATAAAGGCACTGACGTACAGATTTGGTTAGACATTTAATTGGTTGTTTAAAAGGGGCAATACCGTGCACAACAAGTACGCATTTGTGTTTCAGTGTAGGAAGAACCACAACTCGCTTGTGAGTCTCCAAATGTTGGACACTATAAGAAAAAAGCCCAACGTGGTAGCCACAACACAATCCCTATGGTCCAAATGTTGGATACTAGAAGAAAAGAGCCCAACAGGGGCAAACAAAAAAAAAAAACAAAGAATGCCAACATGGCTGAAAAAAAAATTTTCGTGTCCAACATGGACAACACTCCTTCATGTCCGCATGGAGCGTTAGAGGGTCCCATTCCCTCACCCTTATGGGAGCCCACCATCTTGTTGATGGCGCCCAGCCAGCATGTCAAGTAGGCGGCCCAGCTCTTGCAGATGTTGGTCAATGGCCGACTGCAGCTGTTGTAGGAAGTGGAACTGTGCCTCCAAATCTTCCACAACAGTAGGGACAGCTGTATGTTGATGAAGAACACTTTTACAATGGGAACGTACATGGTTTTATTTTCAAAGTAATAATCAAAATATGCTACTTACGCTCTTGCTCCACATCCTCACCACTATCAGGGGTGGATGGGGATGCACTCAGACTCCACCCAGCTGACCCTGCACGTTCACCATCTGCACAAACATTTATGAAAACATATAAGTTAGACCCTCCCAAAAAAAGCTCTGTCGATTAACACAATAATAACTCCAGTATGCAGGGTGTATACCCCATCAATACACACTTACCACCATAGTCAGTGAAGTCTGGGGCCCTATCCTCCTCAGCCCTCTCCTCCTCCACAGGGCCTGTTGGGGCCTGCACATCATCCTCTGCTGGCTCTGGGGACATGGCCACCCCTGGGCTGGGCACAGAGCTCGAAATGCTTGGAGGTGGGGTAACGGGCGGGCTGGGGCTCTGTGGCCAGATAATGTGGCCTGTTGGCAAAAGAGGGCCCGGGCTAGACGGTGGCCCATCATCCCTCCAAGCCAATTCTTCTTCCTCCGAAGCCTCCTGTGTCGAGGGTGGTGATGGCAGGTTGGTATCTGAGTGCAGCCAGTCCTCCGATGATGCTGCATCAGCCACCTCCTCCTCCTCATTGCTGGTGCCCGAGGGTGTCCCTGCTGGCTGCTGTAGGGGTGGGTTCTGTGGGCCAACTGCAGGTGGGCCAGGGTGTGGATCATCCTCGGAAGAAGATTCCTCGGCATCTGGGTTTGAAAGCACAAGGTCAAAGTTTGTAACAGAAAGGTTTTCCACATTGTGGTTGCAAATGTTCATTGTGTGCCTATTGTCTTTAGCCCATTTTAAAAAATGCAACAACGTCAGGTTGGATGCATAGACTAATGTTGTATGCATGTAATGTGGGTGGGACACAAAATTATTCTTTACACGAGGGACACTACACTGGCAAGATATGTTGGCTTGTTTAAAAAAAACCAACACATGCTCAGTGTATGTGTTTGGTATTTTGGGTTGACACATTAGCCAATGTGGGTTGCTCCATGGCTGCATTGACCTAAATTTGAAGTAATATTGTAATTAGGGGTGCAACCTCAGGCTGGGTCTTAATTGTCCCCTGTGTAGGGTGCAACATCTGTGGGCCATTGTCGCATGTGTGGCCTTTAGATGGTACCTATTTAGTGTATGATGTTAGATAATATGTAGGGTTGTGTTTTCAAATTTCACACAAGGATGTTGCATAAGCCAATTTTGCCCCTGAAACATCAAAATGCAGGGCTTTGATATAGCGACCCATCCAGCCCTATTGCAATTGTGCCAAATTGGATGGCCAGTAAATGACATCCAAGTTTACACAATCCAAATGTGTAATTTTTTAACATGTATGCTACAATAGGAGCATGGATACAACTTTGCCACACCCTAAACCAGCATTACACATTTCCAGATTCAAAATTGGATGTCATTTATTGGGCTGTCAATATGGTCGTTTGGCCATAGGGCAGCATGTGGCCATATTTGGATCCAAGGCTGTTGGATTTGTAGGGCACACCATCGGCTTGCCAAATACTGGTTTTTGAAAAATGCATAACATGGGGCCCTGTGGAGCAGCTTCAGAGAAGACATTGGCTGTGTCCTTGTCCCCGATTTGAAGGAGCAGACCCTGGTCAGTACGGTAAAACTTGTCCAAACTGGAATGTCAGTGTTTTTCTTTTTTTTGAACCATCATTTTTATTGGGTTTTAGTCATAGAAATACTTGTACAAAATCAAGAGGAAAAAAAAAAAAAAGAATATAACATACAACTGGAATCTTCATAAAAGAAAACTGTGTAAATCAGTAGATTATAGGTCAAAGCAATCATCTTGTACATTGTATTGTCCCCATATCCCTCCCTCCCCCCACCCCGTAAGAAATTATCCACATATATTAACAAAAATCTTATCGAATAAAGAAAATATTTAAGATATTATAAACAGAGTATCAAAGGTTATTGCATCTCCTATACCTAGCACCTTAGCCTACCCAATGTACCTTCTTACTCTTCCAGGGCATACCATGTTGATGATCGGAAGGGTAGCATGAAATTTTTAATTTCTACATCTGTGAGTTCTTTTTCAATGAAACGTCTCCATTTGAAGAAGAATTTTTTGGCCAATTTACTTGGATTGCGGAGCGTATCTATGGATTCAAGTGTCAGTGTGTGGTGCAACGTCATTTTCACTTGGGCAAGGTCTGGAGGTCTGTCATTGAGCCAGTATTGGAGTAAGAGTCTCTTTGCTACCAGCGCAATGTAGTGCCATAGTACATGGGGTTGCCTTATCGTTTGAGAAGTTGGGTGGTAATGAAAAATCTATCTTATCGGGTCTAACTCTCCTATATCTCCACAAATCTCTCTAGTCCATGTATCTATTGCTCTCCAGTACTTCTGAGCCTCGGCACAGGACCATAGGCCGTGCTCCAGATCAGTCATGGGTGATTTGCATTTTGGGCAATGGACCCATCTCTCCTGATTGGTCTTAGAGGGAGGGATGTTGAAGCCCTGAATGGTGCCGTGCATGATCCTAAATTGTGAATCTTTCCATCTCTCATTAATAACATGTTGTCTGACCATGCCCCACCCCTCAGTGATCTTCTGTGAAAGTTCCGGGTCTGTGAAATGTTTCCGCCATTTGTTAAATAGACCTCTCTTTCCTTGTGGTCTCAGAACCTGTTTTAATTTGGCTTATAGTGTAGTAATAGATACCTCACCTTTATTTATAGATATCAATTCAGACCACAAAGAGTTCTCAATTTCCCCAGAGATATTTCGCAAATGTGATAGGAGATGATGTTGCAACTGACGATATTGTAAAGCGTGGAATTGGGATAAATTATAAGTATTCAAGACCTCTGTCTCTGTCATCCACCTTTTTTCCTCCATATTCATGAGATCCCCCAACGTCTTAATTCCCTTGTCTCTCCATATTTTAAACAAGGAGTTTTCACGCCCCAGAGGAAAAGACGGACAGCTCCAGGGGTTAAGCAGTTTCGAAATTCTCCATGCTAACTTGAGTTTTTTCCTAACCTCCTTCCACGTCGCTATAGTGTCTTTATATATCACCGTATTTTTCAGAGTGGGGGGCAGGAAAGACATCGGTGAATGTAATAAGGCTACTAGATCCCATGTCAGTGTTTTTCTAATTAGCCAAATGTTTCCAGAACTGTGACCGAGCCCCCGCCATTTCCCAGGGCCTCACGGTTTGTGAAGAGGTGTGCCACTGCAGTACAGCACCTGTGGTGCGGTCACAGTCACGTGACCCCAGTTTACCATAGTTTCACCTGCGGATATGTGACTGTGACATCAACGCAGGTCCTGTCCACATGAACAACACCTCTGGCAAAAACATGATGCCCCAGCAACCGGAAGGGGGTTCGGGAACACCTGAGAACCCACATATTTTAGGTAGGAAAGCAGGACAACAGGGAAAAGGAGGACAAGTAATGGGGGACATGAGGTGCCCACACACGGAAGAAGAGGGGTGAACACAGGGGACTTGAGGGTATCACACACAGGGGTGAACATGGGTGGCCAAGAGGTGTGAGGAGGGGGCAACACAGGGGTGTTGAGGGGGTGCACCAGGGGAGAACAGCTGGGACAGTCACATCAACTGATCCAGGGGAATGTCGGATGTGATGGGTGATTTGGATCCAACTGCAGGGATCAGTTCGATCCAATGCAGGCTGATTTATATTGGTCAGCCTCATTGGTTTCGATATTCAAGTGTGAAAGTAGCCTTATCCAATAATATAGTGAGGTTACGCCTGAGTCCTGCGTCCCAATTTGTGCTGGGCAGGAGTTTGGACTATTCATGTTAGTGTGTAAACCACCAGGTGACACATTGTTCTCACTTCCACATGGTGGGTCCAAACACAGTTGACAAATGTTGTTTGATGAGCATTATTTAGGGATTGGTCCTTGGACAAATGTATGTGAATTCCCAGTGTGCCCAACAATTTCTTATACTGCCAGGTTTTAGCCAGCATGGCAAGGGGAGGGAGTGTACAGTCCCCTGGACTATATGTCACCTGTTCTCCCCAGTCCATCCCCTTGCCATGCTGCCTGTGACCTGCATTGAATTTCTTTATAACTGCACACTGAAGCTTGTCACTAATTTTAGGTAATGAGTTACATTTAGATGGACAGCTTTTATGAGGTTGGATGACCAGGCCAGAGTGTTGGCCCTGCATACAAATTAGGCAGAATATATGCTAAAACATTGGTGGGGACAGGCCGGGGACCACACTATCCTTTCAATCTGTTGTGACACATTGCTGTGTATTTTGATACATGTACATGTGCAGGTGTGTGTTTGGGCCCAACATTTACTCACCACGCATCCTGGCAATCTGGGCACGGATGTCCACAATGCGGCCCGGACACTTATATTTTAGGTCCGCAATCTTGTGCTGGATCGCCTTCACAGCCCTCTCCACACACAGCTGGCGGCGCAAGGCCCGCTGAATCTTCAGCACAGTGCTGCGGTTGCGCAGCCTCGGATGCCGGTGGGGGTGGTGGCCCCAATAATCTAATCGATCGCAATGATCAATTAAGATCATGAGCTCCGCCATCCCCCACGTGGCAGCGCGGCGTGTTGCGGACATGACTGAGCTGCAATGGGCATGGGAGGAGCTAGCACCTTGCAGGTGGAATGAAACTGAAACCAACTTCATTCCGTCAGGACCGCTCCTTGCGTGACGTTACAAAACTTAAAGGCGACCTACGCGGCGTAACACGGCAATAAGCACTTCTGTGTCACCTACGGGACAATATCCCATGGGCGTGATGTAGCGCCGCATTGTGTGTGCCACGTCCGGCAATATTGTTTGGGTGTATGACAAGGTGGACACTATAGCAAGCTCATGTACCACGCAGGTTCTATTATCAGGTTGACGCACTTGTGGGTGCACATTAAGTTCTACATGACAAATGCGTGATAGTGCAGCCGACGCCTATGTGTGGTGCTGAAGACAGCTCTTCAAAAATGGCGCCCTGTGAGGACAGCCAATGGGAACGCATCATCTTCCACCAATGCGAGCTAGTGTCGAAGCAGCCAATCCGAAACCATTAAGGTTAACGAATCATAACTGAGGAAACGACACAATGAGAAATTCCTGCCACGCCTACGTGCTAGATTTAGCCATCGCGCAGTTCCTAACGTGTATACGATATCGGTTGTTTAGACACGTCGATTCTGTTTATCTAATGCGTCGACATCGTCAGATGTGAGGTCCGGAGCTCAGATCTCGATCTTGCGATTTGATCATGTATCGTTCGTCGTATCTTGCCGTCACGAGCATCAGACATCGTTCAAGCGATGTTTAATCTGGCGCGTTCAAGCGATATCTTTCAAGATATCGTAGCGTGTGACGGCCGCTTTAGGTTAAAGGAAGACTTTAAGGGGCCTTTCACACTTGCGTTTTTTCCCTGATTTGGAAGATCAGGAAAAAACCCGATTCTAAAGTCCACTTTACACACACAGATATCTGTGACCAACTTCTGAACAGATCTCTGGTTGCAGTGAAATCATGGACACATTGCTCCATTTTGTACACAGCCACAAAATGGAGCAATGTGTCCATGATTTCACTGCAACCAGAGATCTTTTCAGAAGTTGGTCACAGATATCTGTGTGTGTAACGTGGCCTTAAGGCGCCCGTCACATGGTTCAATATTGCGAACGATATCGTTTAAGCGATCTGCTTTTTGATCGCTTAAGCGATATCGTTTGTGCATCGCTGTGTGCGATCAAGCGATTTTACAATGTAAAATCGCTTGATCGTGACATCTCAGATATGAGAGCCGGAGCTCATATCAAGCGATAAACGCTTGAACAATCTGCTTCATCGTGGTGTATGACACCACGATGAACGATCTCCCAGCGGCAGAGCCTATGCTGGGAGATGGTATCTATGGTAAACGTCGGGTTACTAAGCGCCACGCGGCGCCTAGTAACCCGATGTGTACCATAGTTACCAGCGATCTCGCTGGCCCACATCGCTGGTGAGTCTGTCTGTGTGACATCTCACCAGCGATGTGAGCGATATTGTTAGCGATCGCGCGTGCACGTGATCGCTTACAATATCGCTCTCGATATAGATACGTGTGACGACCGCCTAAGAATCATGTTTTTTCCTGATCTTCCAAATCAGGAAAAAACCGCAAGTGTGAAAGGCCCCTAAGTCCATCTAGTTCAACCCATAGCCTCACATGTTGATACAGAGGAAGGCAAAAAAAAACCATGTGGCAACACTAAGCTCCACATTGGGGAAAAGAAATTTCTTCCTGACTCCACATATGGCTATTAGACTGGTTCCCTCGATCAACGCACTATCAAACAATCTAGTATATATAACTGGTAATATTATATTTTTCAAGAAAGGCATCCAGCCCTTCTTAAATGTTAGTAGTGAGTCACTCATTACAACATCATGTGGCAGAGAGTTCCATAGTCTCACTGCTCTTACAGTAAAGAATCCACGTCTGTGATTATGATTAAACCTTCTTTCCTCCAGACGTAGGGATGCCCCTTGTCCCTCTCTCTGGCCTAAGAGTAAAAAAATCATTAAAAAGGTCTAATTGCTGTCCCCTCATTAACAGTATGTATACATTATTATAAGATCACCCCTAAGTCTCTTTCCAAGCTAAATAACCCCAAGTCTGATACTGCAGACCCTCAGTCCTCTAATAACTGTATGTAGAAGAAGAAAGCGGTTTCTGGGCCTCAAAAGGAGGCAGAGGAATAATTATGATAGTTTCTTATTGCAATAATAGAGAGGTCTTCAAACGTGTCAGCAGTTACTCTGCCTTCATCAGGTCTGACCTGATGAAGGCGGAGTTTACGCTGAAACACGTTGAAGACCTCTCTCTGTTGCAAGTAAAGGAAAGTATCAGAATTTATTCCTCTGCCTCCTTTTAAGCGCCCCAGAAACCGTTTCTTCTCTCTACAAACATGCAATTAGCCTAGAGCTTGCGTGGCTGCTGCACAATGAGGAATACTTTATAGTAACATGGACAGCTAAAGGACCTTGGTGACGTCAGAACACGTGACTCCTCACTCTGCACTCGGATCCCGCGCCAGCAGCTGCTACACATTTTCAAAGCTCATCCATGGTGTTATTGTGCACCAGGTAATGTGCCACAGTAACATCACACGGGTTCCCTCCCCACAACACACCGACTTACACTAGCACCTCTGGGCTAGGAGGGGGAGCTCAACCAGCACCTTATATACTCCAGGTCAAGAGGAAGTAGTTAATTCAGTACGAGGCAGTACTGAGAGAGTTCAGTTCCTGGGAGAACTGAGAGAGACTGTAGTGCAGGAGCTGCAGAGACTGTAGTGTCAAGGAGCTGCGAGGGGACTTCTCTACAGTCTGCTCATCGATTCCAGGCCTAGCTAGGGTCTGAGGACAGGAGAATCGAGGACAGAGAAAGACATCTGGGAGCTTGAGTGCCATCACCACTCACCCCAGAGGAGCGCACAGAACAGACACCGGATCGGACACTGTGACTGACACACACAGCACAGTAAATTCAGGAGTAGTGGAGTTTCTAACCACCACAGTACCAGAGCAAAGCAACACGGCCGGGTCAGCAGTATACAGAAGACTCAAGTTGCCTAGCCAAGTGGTACCAGCAGAGAAGAGAGAGCGAGACAGTGCCAGCACTCAGCTAGAAGCAGCAGCAGGGCCACACACACACAGCGCAGCACGAGGAAGCTGAGGACCCGGACAGGGTGGGAGCAACCCGGCCCCAGTACAGACTCCGTGGACTATAACCTGCAACAACATCGCAGTAAAGCTTTGGAAAGTACAGAAACGTGAGTGTGTGTTCCTTCAATCTGTCTCACTATCCATCCTTATTATAACCTCCACCATAGACTATAACAATCCCTGCCCAGGGGATCCCTGCCTCTACCTATGGAGAGCAGTACCATCCAAGCTGCCTAACATCACCCCGGAGGTTCTGCAGCAGCGGTGGTCCCAATACTGACCACACACCATGGGTGGCGTCACGACAAACTATTATCTCCTGTAAATATCACCCTTTTACTTGCCAGGGCCCGGGAACATACCCCAGCAGCAAACCCGGTCTGGTACCAGTACCCCGTCCCAGTGGGCTCGACAACCTGGCGTCACGAACAGGATCTACCATCCCGGTAAAATGGGCATTGTGAGCCGTGATTAGCGTGAAAACTGTTTTTAAGCTGCACCATCCGAACTTTATTTTTGAGAAACCACCATTTTACAAAGTGTGGCGCGCAGGAAAGAAAGGAGGCGGTACCCTGCAGTGGCGCGAATCCAGCCTCCTCCCTGGTGCTGACGACATCCGGCAGGGAAGAGGATCCCTGGTGCACCGCGGAACCTCCAAGAGACATCCGGATGGAAGGGAAGACAGGAGGGCAAACATTAACTAAGGGGGCACAAGATGTCGCAGCCGATGTGCAAGTCGGCGACGGAGTAGCCGATGGAGCTGCAGCGCCGGATCAAGCGATAACACGCGGCGGTGCAGCGGCGCAAGGATCAGCACCTATCATGCCGGTCCTGATGCCGTATACTCCAGGGGCAATGTGGCTGCCCCAATACTCGGTGAGCCTAATACACTTATTGACTTTCTGCAAAAGATAAAAGCGTATTATGTGATGTATTCCCTTACTGAAGCCCAGCATGTAGGAATGATAATGGGACAATTATCAGGCAATGCACGGTGGGAGGTTGCGTCCTGGCTGGACACAGATAAGGACACTGTATAGCATCTAGTAGCTGGACTGAAAGCAACGTTTGAATCTACTGCTGATACCGGGCTAAGAAAGAGGTTCTTTGCATGCCACCAGAATCCAAAAGAGAGTGCCAGAGACTATGCCTTGAATCTGCAGGAAGAACTCAAAGCCCTAAAACTGGCAGAACCTGCTTTAGTCCAGGGAGCTGATAAAACGCTACTTGTTCAGTTCATAGAGGGCCTCCTATCCCCTTCCCACAGAGGACAGCTGAGTATGATACTGCTGCAGAACCCTTACATGACCTTTGCTGAGCTGAAAGACAGAGCTATCCGTCTGCAGCAGCTAGAAGAGCCACGGGAAGTAACAACTGTCCCGAACACTGCAGCAGCACCTCAGCAACCGGCAGCGCCAGCGACCTCAGCCATGTCAGCAACTGCTGCTGAAACTGGGGAACTAATTTCTAATGCCGCCCTCAATCAAAAGCTAGATGCCCTGCCAGACACCGTGATCTCAATGGCTAAAGTCATCAAGGAGCTGCGAGAATCCAAGCCTGCACCCAAGATCGAGTTGGTGACCAGCCAAGAGGACGTCCCGTTGATAAGGCCCAGAAGATATCAAGCACAAGAGGACGACCAGCGATCACTATCAACGGATGGACAGCCCATTTGCCGCCGTTGCCAGAAACCAGGTCACCTTGCCCAAGAGTGTGCTTTAAACGACGATTCCCTGGGCAGGCGGGCCGCTCCTCAGGAATAAACTCTCAAGGTCCTTCAGCTTGGTTTGACAGATTCATGGGAGGACAGCCGGTGATCCCTATCGTGTTGGATGGCATCCCCTTTGGTGCCTTGCTGGATACTGGGTCCCAGATAACATCAATTCCACATGTTCTATATAAAAGGTACTGGGCTGATTCAGATATTACTAGTGCTCCAACTGACTTTACAATGGAAGTATGGGCTAGTAATGGACAATTAATACCACAGGTTGGGTTCAGAGAAATGACCATTCAGATTGGGAAGGTAGAATTGCAGAACCAGGGTATTATAATCATAGATGTTAACCGGCGAGAACGTGAGCCAGTGATGCTGCTAGGAATGAATGTAATTGAGAAATGTTTTTCCGAAGTGATAAGTGTTTTGCAGCAAATCGCCGAGACTGCCGGAACCGGACAACAGAGGCTTCTGCACAAAGAGATCAAAGCCCTGATGTTGAAGCAACAGTTAGAAATATCCGGAGGTGAGATCGGCAGTGTACTAGTAAGTGATCCAATACCCATTGTAATACCTCCCAAAACTGAAATGTTGGTCTGGTGTAGAGCCGCAATAGGCATAAAAGGGCGAGACTATCAAGCCCTGTTAGAACCCGTGTACTCAGACAGTAGACCCACTATACTCACAGCTAGAGGAGTGGTTGAGGTACACCGGGGAAGAGTGCCATTTCGCCTATTAAACTACGGAGAGGATGAGATCACATTACCAAAGTATGCTACCATGGCTAAGTTGTACACGGTTGATAACAATAATATCACAGCCGTCGAGCCCTTGGACCCGTCAAGTCAGGGAGATGACAATGGCTCAGGGGGAAAGCTGGAGGATTGGTGCCAAAAGCTACATGTAGGTACCAGTTCTACACCTCCCCGTCACAAGCATGGAGTATACCGGGTAGTGAAGGAATATGAGCAAATATTCAGCAAACACCCGTTAGACTTTGGGCAAATCAAAGGGGTAGAGCACACTATACCCACAGGTAACCATCAGCCTACAAAAGAGAGGTATAGACCATTACCACCCGCTGACTACCAAACCACCAAAGACATGCTCAAAGAAATGAAATCAACAGAAGTAATAAGAGACAGTTGTAGCCCCTGGGCAGCACCTCTAGTCTCAGTTAAAAAGAAGGATGGGACCATGATAATGTGCGTAGATTACCGCATCAAACATAAGGACACATACCCATTACCTAGGATTGAGGAGTCATTAGCTGCATTAAAATCTGCTAACTACTTTTCCACCCTTGATCTGACTGGTGGGTACTGGCAGGTTCCTGTGGCCGAGGCCGACAAAGAGAAGACAGCGTTTACTATGCCGATGGGCCTCTGTGAGTTCAATTGTATGCCGTTCGGACTCTGCAACACACCCGGGACCTTTCAACGCCTGGAGAGCTGCTTAGAACATAAGAACTTTGAAACTGTCCTCCTGTACCTAGATGACGTCATAGTCTACTCCAAGATGTATGAGCAACATCTACAAGACCTGGCAGAAGTGTTTGAAGCCTAATCCAGATACGGCATGAAAATCAAGCCATTCAAATGCCACCTTCTCAAACCAAAGGTACAGTACCTGGCACACGTCGTGAGTTCAGAGGGAGTAGCACCGGATCCTGATAAAGTCACAGTGATAAGGGATTGGCCAAGGCCTACAAATGAGAAAGAAGTGAGGCAATTCCTGGACCTGGTAGGCTATTATAGAAGATTTATTAGAGGATTCACGAAGCTAGCAGCTCCCCTGCAAGATATCCTGGTAGGACAGTCAAGAAAGTCTGCAACCCGTAATCCTCCTTTCCAGTGGAGTGAAGAGAAGGAAGACTCCTTCAACAAGCTGAAATGTGCACTGACGGGAGAAGAGATTCTGGCATACCCTGATTACCATCAACCCTTCATTCTATACACGGATGCCAGCAACGTGGGATTGGGAGCAGTATTATCACAGAAGCAAGGAGGCAAAGAGAGTTATTGCCTTTGCAAGCATGAAGCTCCGGCCTACAGAAAGAAATCCAGAGAACTACAGCTCCTTCAAGTTAGAACTACTGGCAGTAGTTTGGGCTGTGACTGAACGTTTCAAGCACTATCTGGCAGCTGCAGAAGTCACCAGCTACACGGATAACAACCCGTTGACTCACCTGGAAACAGCAAAATTAGGTGCTTTGGAGCAGCGATGGATAGCCCGGCTGTCCAACTACAATTTTGTCATCAAATATAGGGCAGGCCGCAAGAACGGGAACGCAGATGCCTTATCCCGGATGCCACACCTGAAAGACGTGGAAGAGGAACCCCCAAGGGTTGGAAGAGATTGAACTACCGGCCTTTCATCATTCAACAAAAGAAAAGTATGAACCCGGCATCTACTAAAAGAGAACAAAAGGCAAATCTCAACCCGTTAAGACACCATGGATGGGCTGACACCCAAGACACTGATCCAGCTGTGACGCTAGTGAAAGAACTGCTTACACAACCAGGTGCATACCCTAACCAGAATGCCCCAGCTGAAACTATACAGCTCTGGAAAGAAAGAGGCAAGTTGTTCCTGTATCAAGGGAAGCTCTGCAGAAGGTTCACCAATCCCAAAACACATGAACTGGTCTGGCAGATAATCGTACCCAAGCAAGACATCAGAATGGTCTTAGAAGCTTACCACGATTGTGTAGGTCATTTCGGAAGGAAGAAGTTGGAAGCAATTCTGAGAGAGAGATTCTATTGGGTTGGCATGAGAAGATCCATTGAACTTTGGTGTAGACGATGTGCCGCATGCAACCTCAGAAGGAAAGATCAACAGAAAGCTCCACTTCAACCCATAGTAACCAAGCAGCCACTTGAGCTAGTCGCATTAGACCACGTTAACTTGTCACCAAGTCGGTCAGGCTATTTCTATGCCTTAACCAACGTGGACCATTACTCACGCTTCTTAGTGGTGGTACCCCTTAAAGACTTGAAAGCAAAGACGGCACCAAAAGCATTGCAGACACATTTCTGTAGACCGCATGGTTACCAAGAACAAGTCCTTGCAGACCAAGGTCCAGCTTTTGAATCAGAGATATTCAAGGAATTCTGCAATATGTACGGTTGTAAGAAAATCCACACAACAATGTACCATCCCCAAACAAATGGTTATGCGAGAAGATGTAATCATATTGTAATAGACCTGCTGAAGACCTTACCAGAGTCTGAAAGAAATCAATGGCCAGATAAATTACCTGATTTGGTAGACTTATACAACCATGTTCCAGTGAGTTCTACAAACTGCACTCCAGCCTACCTTATAAGTTCTCAAGAGAAAGAGACGCTCTAACAAGTTGGATAATCAGTGGGAAGCCACCCCATACACAGTCTTACCATTAAACTTGGACAATGTTAAAACCTGTCTAATAAGTAAAGATGAAGGAAGAACTTCAGCAATTGTATCCCGAGATCAGCTCAAACCGTGTCCAGAAACCTTGAAGACACCTGAAGTAACAAAACCCGTACAGGTCCAACCTATCCAAGAGAAAGGAAAAGAAGATGAAGTATTCCATACGGTACCAGATTTCCCCAAAACATGGCCAAATTACTACGGAGCCATTGTAGTACCAATGATTGCATTCCCTTCAATGGTGGAACCAATACAAGAACCCGTGTTACCAAAAGAAGACCCAAGACTTGAAAAACTGGAAGTAGAACCCGTAGAGGAAGAACAAATTCCTGGTCCTAGTGAACTTGCCAGTCCTGCAGTCAGATCCTCATCTACCTCAGTACCAAACACTTCAAGTAGGCACATACGCACTAACACCAGTAGTCCACATGCAAGTAGTATACCCATTTTACGCAGATCAGAGCGTAGTACCCAAGGTCAGTTACCGGCTAGGTACAAAGAGTAAAATGTGAAATTAAATGTGAAATGTAAATATGTTTGTCTGAACATAAATTGAATTCGGTAGACCGTGTCCAAGAGGGTGGAGGAACTGGATTGACCACCATGCACATTAAGTTAGGGAAAGAAAGTGCCTGGGGGTGGTGTAGCGAGTCCAGGCCTCCGAAGCCGAAACGTCCGTGGACAAATGTACATAGTTATTGAAACGTTAAAAAGCCCAGTACCTACAGAGACTATCTTGTAAGAACTTTGAACTTTTCTTCTTACTCACTTATGGACCATATATACAACGGACTGGTTGTGGTAAGAAGTCTTTTGTACATATATATATATATATATATATATATATATATTATATATATATATATATATATACATCAGCCCGGAGGCAATAGACTAAACCCCCGGAAAGACTGCTTTTTGAATTTTTGGACTCTTTTTCAAACTTTAGTGATTTTTGTACTTTTCGCTTTTAAGTCTCTGTAAATATTAATTGTGTTAATTGTTTGTTTACTTGTTTTTCCACAGTCCCGGAGTACTGTCTTTAACTAAGGGGGAATGTGGCACCCCAGGGGTTAATGTGCCACAGTAACATCACACGGGTTCCCTCCCCACAACACACTGACTTACACTAGCACCTCTGGGCTAGGAGGGGGAGCTCAACCAGCTCCCTTATATACTCCAGGTCAAGAGGAAGTAGTTCAGTACAAGGCAGTACTGAGAGAGTTCAGTTCCTGGGAGAACTGAGAGAGACTGTAGTGTCAAGGAGATGCGAGAGGCTTCTGTACAGTCTGCTTATCGATTCCAGGCCTAGCTAGGGTCTGAGGAGAGGAGAATCGAGGACAGAGAAACACATCTGGGAGCTTGAGTGCCGTCACCACTCGCCCCAGAGGAGCATACAGAACGGACACCGGATCCGACACTGTGACTGACACACACAGCACAGCAAATCCAGGAGTAGTGGAGTTTCTAGACCACCACAGTACCAGAGCAAAGCAACACGGTGGGGTCAGCAGTATACAGAAGACTCAAGTTACCTAGCCAAGTGGTACCAGCAGAGAAAGAGAGAGTGAGACAGTGCCAGCAGCTCAGCTAGAAGCAGCAGCAGGGCCACACACACACACAGCACAGCACGAGGAAGCTGAGGACCCGGACAGGGTGGGAGCAACCCGGCCCCAGTACAGACTCCGTGGACTATAACCTGCAACAACATCGCAGTAAAGCTTTGGAAACTACAGAAACGTGAGTGTGTGCTCCTTCAATCTGTCTCACTATCCATCCCTTATTATAACCTCCACCATAGACTATAACAATCACTGCCCCGGGGAACCCGCCTCTACCTACGGAGAGCAGTACCATCCAAGCTGCCTAACATCACCCGGAGGTTCTGCAGCAGCGGTGGTCCCAATACTGACCACACACCATGGGTGGCGTCACGACAAACTATTATCCCCTGTAAATATCACCCTTTTACTTTCCAGGGCCCGGAAAATGGTCCAAACCAGGCCCTCTGTGACATCCCCTAGCAGCAAACCTGGTCCGGTACCGAGTACCCTGTCCCAGTGGCCTCGACATTATGCCTGCTGCATAACCCATATAGGTGAGTAAATTAATCAAGCCTGTCCCCTATAACAATCAGGATTTCACTAGGAGCGCCCCTCTGTCTTTTCTTCCTGTTATATCTCTAATAACCTTGGTCACTCTTCTCTGGACCCGCTCTAGTTCAGCTATGTTTTTCTTATACACTGGAGACCAGAATTGTACACAGTATTCTAAGTGTGGTCACACTAGTGACTTGTATAGAGGTAAAATCATGTTCTCATCATGAGCATCTATGCCTCTTTTAATGCATTCCATTATTTTATTTGCCTTTGCAGCAGCTGCCTGACACAGGCCACTAAATGTGAGTTTGTCATCTACTCATACACCCAGGTCTTTTTCAGTAACAGTTTTGCCCAGTGTTTTACAAACACATAATTATACCTTTTATTTCCTCTGCCAAAGTGCATGACTTTACATTTTTCCCTATTAAAGCTCATGTGCCATTTATCAACCTGTGAAAGCAGAGAAATTCACTCTAACCAGAGTAGACTGATTAATAAAAGAAATTAAAAGGATTGACACTGGTATACCAGTCCTGACTATACTCAAGAAAGACGCAGCAGTCAGAGTCTTTCAGAGAGATCATAATCATGTATTCAAGGATACAGTTTTTATATCATTTTCAAGGTCCTTAATACGTAACAAAAGGTAATACGTGGCAATATGGTACAGAAATGAAATATGTGAAATATGCTCCATAATCAGTGTAAAATCATCCAATGGCGTTACTAATCTAATCTATATAATAAACAATACTAAATTAATTAGTGTGACTAACAGTAGGGATGTCTGCCAGGCGTCCACCTGTCTGTGGTCCTACTGACATTAGGACCATTTGTATGATAAAGACAAGGACGAAGACGTTATCATTCTTCTAACCTTCAACTATGTTCACATAAGATTCAGCTCTGGGGCTTCAGTCTATTCAAAGTTCTGAGTGAATAGATATGATAAACTAGGAATGGTTCACAAGAAGCAAAATAGAGAACAAGATGGCTGACAGTGAGTAGTACATGATACCTTCTTTAACATCTCCCCTGTTTTTATCATTTCTATTTGTGGCGCCCTGCCAACACAGGTAACCACATATCTCTCTGCTGCACAGCTGGGTTTCCACAATAGGTAGTACTACAAACAACATCTTCCACCCAGAACAGTAGGGAGAGCTCAACCTGCTGCACTTAGGCAGGATCCCCTATAAATACTGCTGCTGGGGGTGGAGTTAGTCAGAGTGTGGCAGATGCTAGAAGAGCTGCAGGAGAGTTCTGGTGCTGGTGCCACGTGTAGACCCAGGCCAGAGACGCAGAGTAGCCCTTCAGTGTCCCACCAGCCTAAGTGGGACTGACAGGGAAGCTGGTAGCTCAGATCGCGAGTTCACCCCAGAAAAGAAGCAGGATATTGGGGATCCGCAGCAGTGGAGAACTCCAAGTCCCACTGGAAACCCCTTGGCACCGAGGAAGCTTCAGCTACCTGGTCTCCTGAGAGAGTCACAGAGAGGGAGCCAGGACTAGCAGGGCGCTGCAGTTCAGAAGAAAGGTCATCCCGGAGACCGCACAGGAGGAGAGAGAGAGAGATACAGAAGAAGAGAGTGGAGGCAAGTCAGCATTTAATAGACTGCGCTTCATCACACACACACAGAGGAGGAGACCTTATACCCACTTGCTGTGGGAGCCCACTGTGCAGCCCAGCTACCCGGTGGTGCTCTGGACAGTTTGCCTGCAAACCATTAGTAAAAAAGTAATGAGACTTTGGCTGTGTATGTGATTTCTTTCCTTTCACCCACCGTGTCCCCCTATAGACTTTGCATGTAACTGTCCCGGCTCTGCTGCATCCTGCACATCCTCACCACTCTGCCCAAGAGGTCCCAGTCCTGCCTGTGGGGACTATTCCATCACCGCCGCAATCCCATCGACCTCCGGAGGACTGTAGCGACGCTGGTGATCCCTCATCAGACACAGCAGGTGGCATCACAAAGACAAACACTGTATATAATCCCTGTGAATAGCTCCCCTTTTCACTGACCCCCAGGGCCAAAGCCTCGGGCAGCCACCCGTGACATCCCGGACCATAACCAAGCCTGAGCCCTAAGTACCCTGCCCTGGGCGAGTAATACTCCCCACCTTTCCCTGCCTATACCTAATCCGCAGCGCTGTCCTACTTCATAATACACTAGGCTTCCCCTATGTATATCATGGGGCATCACCATTCAGACAGACCCTGTTGGTTGGCCCTGGCTTTCCCTCGTACTCTAATCCCTAAAGAAAATTAATATAGTTATACTGTGGGGGAATTGTAACTAGATATACTAGATATACTGTATACTATGGCATTGATTATAAATTTAGTTCCTACATAATATAACATAATCATGATTAAATGTCATATGAGGAACTGTGTGGTTTACACAGTATTATAGTTCTCTTTTTCTTGCATCCCCGGTGATGGAGGCAGTTCCAAAGGATTCCCACAATTGGAGCAATCAGCAAGTTCCGCCAGTGCTTCTTTGCCACAGAGTATGCACTTGCAGGTTTTGGTGGTGACCATAGTCAGGAGCACTTAAGTACGCAGTGCTTCAGTATCGTTATCTTTATTCTTTATCATTTTGTATTTACCTGAAAAACATTTGCAGTTAGTTCTTAGAATTTTCTTGACAAGCATTACAATAAGCTGCTTTGTAAGTGCTGACTCTATGGCATCAAATAGAAGATCAGTTATATTGTCAAAGATAACTCCTAACTCTTCTATCATTTGTACATTTCGTATTGCTCCCAAACATTGCTCCAAGTGGGCCTGCAAGGACCATACCTACTTTAGCATACCATGGGGTTCTGAATAAGTGGTCAAGGTGATGAGAATGTTTATTTTTGTATGGAAAATCCTCATTCTCCCACACCCATGTTGCTGGTTCTAGTCTTGCTAACGTACAAAATCCCTCAGCTCCCACTGGGAGTCATCTGTAGGCCTTATCGCCGCATACAATGTATACACTGTTTGAGGGTTCAAACTGATATTCATTTAATAATGCCATAGCTACAGAAATGAGCTTCATAGTTCCTGTATACAAGCACCATGAGCCTTCCACATTAGTAGTAATTGATCCACAATATCTTACTGGGATCTCTACCTTTGCCCCCTCGAGGTGAGGTTAAATTAAGCTGAAAAATTGAACCCATAAAATTCTTTTTCTGAGATAGGCGTGACTAAATAGGGCATAGTATTGGCTGCAATAGGTGCATGTGAACATATCCAGCAATTTGAGAGATTGCTAGCTTTTGATATGTACTCATGATTAGAGATGAGCGAGTACTAAAATGCTCGGGTGATCAAAGCTCGGGTCAAGCATCCCGAGATACTCGTGTACTCAGCACGAGCACCGAGCCCAATGTTATTCTATGGGAGACCAGAGTATTTTTCTGCCATGACCCCCGGCAGCATGGAAAAAGCCTAAAAATGTCACAAAAGTATCAGAACAGTGCTCGAATGACATGGGAACAGCATGGGGAAGACCCCTGGAAGCATTTCAGACACCAAGGTCACTGATGTCAACAATGTTGTCAGACTATTGTCAGACTATTACGCCACTTTTACGGACTGTCAAGAAAACGTTACAAATTGAAACCAAAACGGATTTTCATGGAAAAAATATTAAGGGCTCATACCCACTTGTGAGACAGAGTTGGTGTATGTTAGTTTTTTGGATTACATGAAAGATTTTTTTTTTTTAATTTGTCTGGCACTCCCATGTCCCTGGGAAGAGACGTAAATGAAGGCCTCTTTAAATAATATGCCCATTTTAAGGAAGTGGGTCTTTTGTAGTATTGCCCTAGGCAGGACAGTCAAAAATTGGGAGGCACCCCAATGCCCCTGGATAGAAGCGTGCATGAGGGCCTCTTTTAATATTGTGCCCATTATAAGTAAGTGGGTCTTTTGTAGTATTGCCCTAGGCAGGGCAGCCAAAAATTGTGTGGCACTCCCATGCCCCTGGGAAGAGAAGTACCTGAAGGCCTCTTTAAATAATGTGCCCATTATAAGGAAGTGGGGCTTTTGTAGGATTGCCCTAGGCAGGGCTGCTAAACATTGGGAGGCACCCCAATGCCCCTGGATAGAGACGTGCATGAGGGCCTCTTTAAATAATGTGTCTATTTTAGGAAGTGGGTCTTTTGTAGTAATGCCCTAAGCAGGACTGCCAAAAATAGTGTGGCACCACAATGCCCCTGGATAGAGGCGTGCATGAGGGCCTCTTTTAATATTGTGCCCATTGTAAGAAAGTGGGTCTTTTGTAGTATTGCCCTAAAACAAAGAGAGAAGGGAGCACACATAGGGTCTTATCTATGATAATTCAATGCCCCCCGATTAGTGTGACTCACCTTTTTGGGTTGTGTGAGTCACAACAAACTGCAAGAGCCTTGTTATCCTGGTCGCTGCAGACACCTGGTGAGGGAGAAATCCGGTTGTGTAGAAAAAAAGCCCAGGTTTAGATTCCGCACAGACCACAAAGCAGGAAGGGTATGTTTGATGTCCGTTTATTGAGCCAACGCGTTTCACAGCAGGACCTGCTGCTTCCTCAGGGTTTGCCCTGAGGAAGCAGCAGGTCCTGCTGTGAAACGCATTGGATGATTGACAGCAGCATCCAAGGGGTTAACTGCGCTGATCGGATCCCGGATCTGATCGGTGCGGTTAGCCCGACATCTCAGCTGATCACATCAGGTGAGATGTCGACTGTTTGATGTGAGCTCCGCGCCAGAGCTCACATCAAACACCCCTTACTGGCCCATGACGTTGTATAACGTCATAGGTCGGGAAGGATTTAAAGTCAAAAGAGGGAAATAGGCAGATTCATTACAATTTAAATTTTTGTCCCTGTAGAGGAACATATGTATTTTTAGGTGAATTAAGACAGCAGCAGTTAATGGTTAAATTCTGTGTTACTACACCAAGGTCATAACCTATGTTACCTTGAGAAGGACTTGTAGTTTTCTTGAACTCAGGAGAGACCACAGGCGGCCTTCCTGAGAAGGGATGACCTCACACCTCTGGGGAGCTTCAAAGAGACTGACAGATGGCCAGAGGTGAACAGGAAAATGTAGTAAGACAAAGAAAACTTGAAAATCATATATTCATTGCTAAAGTAGCCATGCACTCACAGATCTTCGATTAAAATATTAAAATTGAAAGGCTGTGCTAGAAATTCGATCTCCAGGCTGAGGATATAAATTGGGCTCTCCACATAGAAAGCTTGTTCACAGATTGGGATCAGCCGAGTTGATGTATTCCATATCATATTTTCATATTTCCTTCCTCAGGAAGCAGAAAGAAAAAGACTGCAAAGTTTAGATATTTCTGTAAGTTTCTTCCTTTTATTTTATAACTGTTTTATATATATATATATATATATATATATGTATTTCCATGTTATTTTTATCTCTTGTATCCTTTATTGTAAGTGTGGCGCCCCTATGGGAAGGTGCCACAGGGAGGTACTACACCCCAAACAGAAGGTGTGATGCCTCTGTAGCCATGGATACGGGGTTTCATGCAGAGACTATCCTAAGCACCCATACACTAACCCACCTTAGCATAGGGACTGTATATTCAGTAGGTCCAGGGGATGGAGTTTAGAGTAGAGCGGGAGACTTGAGTGACAGTTGAGCTAATTTTAGTCAGACAGTGTTGGGAAGGCAGCCAGAGAGGACGTGACTGACAGTGTTCCTGACAGGAGGGCATCTCCAAGGGCAGGGGTGACCCAGAAATGGAGGGGACGAACCAGGACCGGTTGGAGCCGGCTGGGGAGTCCGGGTCGACACCGGCATACTAGAGCCGAGGCAGTCAGAGGTCTATGCCTGACTGTGAACCGACAAGCTGTGTGACCGACAGAACGGAGTCATAGCACCACAGACTGTGCCTCATTCACAGTTCCAAAAAGGTCCAGGACACATTAGGGAAAGGACCGAATTCCAGTGGCGGGAGGATTTGCTCGTTATCGCTCCCGTCCGTACCAGTAAGGTACCGACCGTACCTAATGGTAACAGACCAGGGGACTGGAAAAGGAGCTATTCAGAGTGGTGAATGAGAGTAAGAGGAAGAGGAAGACAGACCCTGAAAGTTATGAGAGGGCACCACTGACAGACTCTGCTAAGTGACCTCAAATCTGTGGCTACGTCCCCGGTAAACCAAACTGCATTGTGTACCTATTTTTCATCTGGAGACATTAAAGAACTTTTTGAGCTGATCTAGTGTCTGTCCTCATTTGCTCTGCTGCGTGAAGGGCTCCCACAGCATCAAAAAGGTGAGGATTACTACTCCCCTCATCTACCCCCGCTGCCCTGAGTTAAAGCTCCACCTGTGGGGAGCTGTACTACTCTGGGCTGCACCTCCATCACCTCAGTGGCCGGCTGCAGCGCTGGTATCCACGTTACAAGGTACCACAGGTGGCGTCATGTTACCATTTCCCCATCCATCATCACCATCCCCCACCGCCCCTGCCATTGAGGGTCCAAGGAACGGAACCGGGAAACAACCAGCCGTGATCCCCCATCAAAGTGACCATCTATCCTGGCATCCGAGTACTCCCCTTCCCTGGCGACTGACTCATGAGTACTGTAACTTTTTATATTAAAGCATAAGAGATGCTATACTGGAGTATCTGAAGAAAAATAACCAGGATATATATGGTTAAGTTGTGATGTAGTTGGTCTCTACCCATCAATTCCACACAATGTTGCAATGAAATGCCTGGAAACTAGTCTAGAAAAATACAGCAGGTATGATCAACCTGTTCAAGACTTTATACTTATGGCGGTGGACTTTCTGCTGCGGCATAACTACTTCTCCTTTGACAATGTTTTTTACCTGCAGAATCGTGGAGTGAGCATGGGGGCAAAATTCTCCCCCACCCTAGCTAACATCGTAATGGGAATATGGGAGGAATTATACATCTTCAATGAAAATAACCCTTTCCATGCCAGTATAATATGGTACGCACGATTTATTGACGATACCTTGTTGGTATGGGGGGGCTCCCATGACTCGCTCCATGATTTTGTTAGGTATTTAAACTTGAATGATTTCAATTTAAAATTTACACATTTTTATGATGTGCATAGAATAAATTTTTTGGATGTCACCTTAAAGGGTGATATTGTAATGGGAGGGGTGGCAGTGTCGCCGTACAGGAAGCCTACAGCCACTAATTCTATATTAAATGCCACATCATGTCATCCCCAGCATGTCATTAAAAACATCCCAGTGGGAGAACTGATCAGAACCAAGAGGAACTCTTCTGATCAGCAACAGTTCAGAAAGGAATCCAGGCAAATTGTCAACAGACTTGCAAACCGAGGTTATCCTAAAAATTATTTGCTTAGAGCCGAGAGGATAGTAGATCGCATCAAAAGAGAGGACCTAATTGTGGGTAGAAATAAAGTGACGAAAAAATGTCATAATTTTATCCCGTTTGTAACCACCTATAGCAGTGATGGCGAACCTATGGCACGCGTGCCGGGGAGGGCACGCCGAGCCGTCTCCCCTGGCACGCCGCCTCGCCTCACTGCCGCTCTGCACTGCCGGCATTATGGCGTCGGCAGTGCAAAGCTGTGTCAGAGCAGAGGGAGAAGACTTCCTCTCCCTCTGCGTCTCCAACACACTCTCTGCTGGCTCCGCCCAGCCGATGTCACGTGACTGCGGTCATGTGACGCGCTCAGAGACCCGGCTGTGACTGCTGGACGCGATGAGAGAAGCAGCGATGGAGGCGGGAAAACTAGGTGAGTATGATTTTTTTTATTTTATTTCAAGCTATAACGAGGGGGCATATGGTGGCATTATACACAGGGGGCATGTGGTGGCATTATACACAGGGGGCATATGGTGGCATTATACACAGGTGGCATTATGCAGAGGGGGCATATGGTGGCATTATACACAGGGGGCATATGGTGGCATTATGCACAGGGGGCATATGGTGGCATTATAAACAGGAGGGGGCATATGATGGCATTAAACACAGGGGGCATATGGTGGCATTATACACAGGGGGCATATGGTGGCATTATACACAGGGGGCATATGGTGGCATTATACACAGGGGGCATATGGTGGCAATATAAACAGGGGGCATATGGTGGCATTATACACAGGGGGCATATGGTGGCATTATACACAGGGGGCATATGGTGGCATTATACACAGGGGGCATATGGTGGCAATATAAACAGGGGGCATATGGTGGCATTATTCACAGGGGGCATATGGTGGCATTAAACATGGGGTATATGGTGGCATTATTAACATGAGGGGGCATATGGTGGCATTATAAACAGGAGGGGGCATATGATGGCATTATACATAGGGAGCATATGGTGGCATTATACATAGGGGGCATATGGTGGCATTAAACACGGGGCATATGGTGGCAATATAAACAGGGGGCATATGGTGGCATTATACACAGGGGGCATATGGTGGCATTAAACATGGGGCATATGGTGGCATTATAAACAGGAGGGGGCATATGATGGCATTATAAACAGGAGGGGGCATATGGTGGCATTATTAACTGGAGGGGGCATATGGTGACATTATTAACTGGAGGGGGCATATGGTGGCGATATTAACTGGAGGGGGTATATGGTGGCATTATTAACTGGAGGGGGCATATGGTGGCGTTATTAACTGGAGGGGGCATATGGTGGCGTTATTAACTGGAGGGGGCATATGGTGGCGTTATTAACTGGAGGGGGCATATGGGGGTGTTAATAACTGGAGGGGGCATATTGTGACATTACTAACTGGAGGGGGCATATGGTGGCATTAATACAAAGAGGAAGCATGATGGCGGCATTATTGCAAGGAGGGGGCATTTACTACAAAGAGGGGAGGCATGAGGGTGCCTTTACTACAATGAAGGGCGTTTATTACAAGGATAAGGCATGAGAGGGCATTTTCTACAATGAGGCAGAAGCATGAGGGGGCATTTATTACAAGGAGGGGGCATGAGAGGGTATTTACTACAAGGAGGGGGCATGAAAGAGGCTTTACTACAAAGAGAAGACATGATGGGACAATACTGCAAGGAGTGGACATGATGCAGGATTTCTGCAAGGAGAGGGCATAATGGGGCATTACTACAAAAAGGGGGTGTGATGGGGCATTACTACAAAGAGGGGGCATGACGGGGTATTTACTCCAAGGATGGAGCATTACTGCAGTGAGTGGACATGATGAAGCATTTGTGCAAGGAGTGGGCATGATGGGGCATTGCTGAAAGGTGGGAGCACGATGGGGCATTACTACAAGTGTACAAGGATGGTGCATACAAGGAGAGTGTCAGGATGGAGCAGATAACTACAAGGACAGGATCAGGATAGAGACATTGGCACAAGATAGGGACCAGGATTTCAGTGTGGAATCTGCTTGTGTTCCATGCTAAAATCTATCGATCTCCTATCTATCTAATATTCTTCCATTTTTTCTCCATACAGATCAATCCACCTGCTGTGTCTGGAAAGGGCAGTGGGAGCAGCTCAGCTTCAATGTGAAGTTCACATGAGTTGGATGACCACTGCTGAAGAGAAGAGAAGACTGCAAAGGTAAGTTTAAAATCAATTCATTTTTAGAATAATAGAACTTATCAGGGCGTCAGGACTGCAAGCACTGTACAGGGAAGAGAGTTGGCTGTTGCTGGCTCTTCGCCTGTGCAGCTCTTGTGATGGTCAATGCTGTCATTTAGGTTAAATTGCTGTATTGGCACTTCACTATAAAAAATTCAGCTTTGGGTTGCAGATTGGGCACTCGGTCTCGTAAAGGTTCGCCATCACTGACCTATAGTCCACAATACAATGCCATCACTAATATCATTAAGAAATACTTACCTGTCCTAAACAGGGATCAAAAACTATCCCAAATTTTGCAAGGTTCAGACATACGATTCAGTGCCAGAAAAGCCCCAACCCTCGGCTCAATACTTTCCCCGAGCCTATTTTTAACATCCCCCCTAAAAAGTGATACATGGTTAGCAATAAAGGGTTTTTTTAAATGTGGACATAACAAATGCACTGCTTGCACCCATGTGCTGAAAAATGACAGGTTTGTGTCTTATCATAATGGCAGCACGCATAAAATAAAGTCATTTGTGAATTGCTGCACTAAGAACGTTGTTTATCTGATTGAATGCACAACCTGCCAGGTACAGTACGTTGGGTGCACTTCAGGCGAGCTAAAAAGAAGAATATGTAGACACCTATCAGATGTTACTAATTAATCAGCACTGAACATTTCAGCAGTGTCCAAACATTTTCTAAGGGAAAATAATGGAGACACCAGCACCTTCAGGTTTCAGGGGATTGATAAAATAAATAAACATCCGAGGGGCGGTGACAAAAGGCGGTTATTGCTACAGAAAGAATCGCATTGGATTTTTCATCTGGGAACAAGGGTTCCACACGGACTTAATGTAAGACAGGACATCATTTTGCAATATTAGTTCTTAAAATGAGACATGCATATTTGTATGAGTTTTTTTGTTATATTCACATAGGTTTTTAATGATAATGTTTCTGCATTTTTTCATACTCTGTAGTATTGTATTAAGTAATGTTTTTTATCACTTTATGTCACAGCTGTGCACAGGGGGCGGGACAGAATGTGTATTTATTGAGGACCCACCCTTGTAACTCTATGCCATTATTAAGACTGTGTAGTCGAAACATGTTGGCTTGATGCACACCCCACTGCTTTATGGAGGTTTTGTATAGCAAATAAACAAGCATTCCGGAAATTCTCCGCTGGATCTTTCTCCTTATTTTGACACTCAGAATGGGTCACAGTTAACAGTGGGGTACCACAGGGGTCAGTGTTGGGCCCGCTTCTATTTAATATATTTATTAATGACCTTGTAGGGGGCATACAGAGTAGAATCTCAATATTTGCAGATGACACTAAACTCTGCAGGGTAATCAATACAGAGGAGGACAATTTTATATTACAGGAGGATTTATGTGAACTAGAAGCTTGGGCTGATAAATGGCAAATGAGCTTTAATGGGGATAAATGTAAAGTCATGCTCTTGGGCAGAGGAAATAAAAGGTATAATTATGTGCTTAATTGTAAAACACTGGGCAAAACTGTCACTGAAAAAGACCTGGGTGTATGGGTAGATGACAAACTCACATTTAGTGGCCAGTGTCAGGCAGCTGCTGCAAAGGCAAATAAAATAATGGGATGTATTAAAAGAGGCATAGATGCTCATGAGGAGAACATAATTTTACCTCTATACAAGTCACTAGTGCGACCACACTTAGAATACTGTGTACAATTCTGGTCTCCGGTGTATAAGAAAGACATAGCTGAACTAGAGCGGGTCCAGAGAAGAGCGACAAAAGTCATTAGAGGACTGAGGGGTCTGCAATACCAAGACAGGTTATTAAACTTGGGGTTATTTAGCTTGGAAAAACGAAGGCTTAGGGGTGATCTTATAATAATGTATAAATATATGAGGGGACAGTACAGAGACCTTTCTAATGATCTCTTTACTCTTAGGCCTGAGACTGGGACAAGGGGGCATCCTCTACGTGTGGAGGAAAGAAGGTTTAATCATAATCACAGACGTAGATTCTTTACTGTAAGAGCAGTGAGACTATGGAACTCTCTGCCACATGATGTTGTAATGAGTGATTCTCTACTAACATTTAAGAAGGGACTAGATGTCTTTCTTGAAAACTATAATATTACCGGTTATATATACTAGATTCTTTGATAGGGCGTTGATCCAGGGAACTAGTCTGATTGCCGTATGTGGAGTCAGGAAGGTATTTTTTTTCCCCAATGTGGAGCTTATTGTTGCCAAATGGTGTTTTTTGCCTTCCTCTGGATCAACATGTTAGGGTATGGGTTAAACTAGATGGACTTAAAGTCTTCCCTCAACCTTAAAAACTATGTTACTATGTTACTATGTGGTGCTCTGCAGAATTAGGCATCACGAATATCTGTAAACTCTGTTGGTGTGGGAAATCAGTTCTTTAGCCATTTTATTACATGCAGATGTGATCAGTGCAAAGGGCTATTTTGAAGTATGGCGGTCAGGAGCCCAAAAGGACAACTGCTAAGCCCAGGAGGACAAACAGTGCTCTCCTTGGCGTCAGTGGTGCTGGATAGAAAGGAGGCCAGCCAGAGCCCTAGTTGTAGTTGGGACACAGCAAAACTTGTGCAGCCACATGGGACATAGTGTCCTGCACAGTCCCAGTTATGCCCAACTGCCAGACAACAAAAGTTAGAGATCGGTAGTGTAAAAAAAACATTCCTTGATCCTACAACAGTCTCCAACTATCGCCTCCATATCTCTCCTCCCGTTCGCCTCAAAACGTCTTGAACAACACGTCTATTCTGAACTATCCTCCCACCTCTCTTCCTGTGCTCTCTTTGATCGCCTACAATCCGGCTTCCGACCTCACCACTCCACCGAAACAACCCTAACCAAAGTCACTAACGACCTACTGATCACCAAGAGCAAAAGACACTACTCTGTCCTCATCCTTCTCTGCTGCCTTCGACACTGATAACCACTCCCTCTTACTTCAAATCCTTGAATCTCTTGGCATTACTGACCTAGCCCTCTCCTGGTTCTCCTCCTACCTAACGGACAGGACCTTCAGCGTCACCCACTCCCACACCTCCTCCTCGCGCCACCCCCTTTCTGTAGGAGTTCCCAAGGCTCAGTCCTGGGACCACTACTCTTCTCCATTTACACCCTCGGCTTAGGCAAACTCATCGAGTTACATGGCCTCCAATACCACCTCTACGCCGATGATACCCAACTCTAACTGTCTGGCCCTGATATCTCCTCCCTTTTATCCAAAATTCCTCCCTGCCTATCCGCCATCGCATCCTTCTTTTCTACCCGCTTCCTTAAACTCAACATGGACAAGACCAAATTCATTGTCTTTTCCCCTAACAACCTTCCCCCTCTTCCTGACCTATCCATCACCGTCAATGACTGCACACTCTCACACGTCCCCCACACCAAGTGCCTCGGGGTAATCCTCGGCTCCTTCCTCTCCTTCAAGCCCCACATACAAGCCCTCGCCAGCACCTGTCGACTCCAACTAAAAAGACATTGCCCGTATCCGCTCCTTCCTTGACCACAGCATGGTTAAAACACTTGTCCACACCCTCATCATCTCCTGCCTGGACTACTGCAACCTCCTGTTCACCGACCTCCCTGCCTCCTCCCTTGCACCTCTCCGAACCATCCTCAACTCTGCTGCCCAACTCATCCACCTATCTCCCCATTACTCCCCCGCCTCCCCTCTCCGCCGAACCCTCCACTGGCTCCCCACTCCCCAGAGATCCCATTTCAAAACCCTAACCCTGACATACAAAGTCATACACAACCTGTTCCCTCCCTAAATCTCCGACCTGGTCTCCAGTTACCACTCCTCGCGCAACCTGCACTCCTCTCAAGAACTCCTTCTCTCAACCCCCCGCATTTCCACCTCCCACAACCGCATACAAGACTTCTCTCGTGCTTCTGCCATACTCTGGAACTCCCTCCCCCACCACATCAGACCATCCCCTACCCTGGGAACCTTCAAGAAAAACCTGAAGACCCACCTCTTCTTGCAAACCTATAACCCACACTGAGACCTAATCCGCTGCACCATCTCACCTCTCCCCCTCCTACTGTCTCCCTCCCCACCCCCTCTAGACTGTGAACCCTCGCGGACAGGATCCTCTACCCTATTGTACCCGTATGACTCATTTGTCTACTTGTCTTTGTCTACCCTCTCACTTGTAAAGCACCATGTAACCTAATGGCGCTACATAAATGCTTAATAATAATAATAATAAAATTTGGACTGATATATGGTATATAGAATTCATAGGATACACTAACAATAGTGTAAATACATCACATAGAATACACAGGCTGATACATACATTACATAGGAGACACTGCGACTGCTATCTTCATCAAAAGAATGGAACATGAATGCAATGCGTGCTACTCCACCTACAAAGAACGTCCTCACACTGGCCAGCATCAGTATGTAATCATGAGTTTTATGCTTCGCAGCATTTGGTAGTGAATGTTGTGTGCACATGCTCAGAGTCCAAAAAAGAATTAAAGGGCTGGCAGCCAGAAAATAGGATTGTTGGCCCAAGCACTTCAGTCATCTGGATCTGCATGGAGCTAGAGGAAATGTAGCTCCCTCTCTTGATCTACTGGCATATGTGACAACTTTCGATATTAGTAATAATAGATCACAAATGGTATCATATGAATTTAAATCTTGTGTTATTGAAATGTGGTGCAGCGTGGTTGTCGTGGCCGAAGAAGTCATCTGTCGCCCCCCAGCACACTACATGAAATAGTGAGTCCTGGCTGGCTGTGTGGATTTGTATCGTGTGAGCGGTAAGCCCTTGCAGGATGCATGATGCCTTTGAATTAAGCTGGCCAGGACCAGATGTTAACTAGTTCATTGAAGGAGACTACCAGTTCTTCATAAACCTCTCTTCACTACACAACTATTTTATGGCAACCATATACATGAGATAGCAGGCACAAAACGTCTTGTACGTTTCTTCATATGGAGTACCTCCATAAACAGTCTCTCTACTCCTTCCATCTCAGTTGTTCCTGTCCTCACTAGACCGGATTGTTTCACCACCTCACATCTCAACATCACAGTACAGTCCATGAGAGTCATTCATTCCCTCCTGCGATTTCACATCTTGTTCTACTTGTAAAGGAACTGTATTGCCAATATGGTTGGACTTTAGCATCAAGTTCTCAGACGCTTAGGGACTTCCTTTATCTGACGTATTGTTACATCCTGCCCCGTTACCTTTATGAAATGTAAACTGCTTAGGGTCTCGGTGCTGGGCCCTATCTGATTTTCTAGAAGGAAACTGTTATTCTTCCTAGGCACTCTTTTTTAACACATTTATTAATGACCTTGTAGGGGGCATACAGAGTAGAATCTCAATATTTGCAGATGACACTAAACTCTACAGGTTAATCAATACACAGGAGGACAATTTTATATTACAGGAGGATTTATGTAAACTAGAAGCTTGGGCTTGTTAAAGAAGGTATCATGTACTACTCACTGTCAGCCATCTTGTTCTCTATTTTGCTTCTTATGAACCATTCCTAGTTTATCATATCTATTCACTCAGAACTTTGAATAGACTAAAACCCTAGAGCTGAATCTTATGTGAACATAGTTGAAGGTTAGAAGAATGATAACAACATCTTCGTCCTTGTCTTTATCATATAAATGGTCCTAATGTCAGTAGGACCACAGACAGGTGGACGCCTGGCAGACAAATATTGTTTATTATATAGATTAAATTAGTAACGTCATTGGATGATTTTACACTGATTATGGAGCATATTTCACATACCGTATATACTCGTGTATAAGCCGACCCGTGTATAAGCCGACCCCCCTACTTTTGCCCCCAAAACCTAGGAAAATCTATTGACTCGCGTATAAGCCGAGGGTGGACCCCAGCACAGGTATACAGCCCCCAGCAGTGGTATACAGGCCCCAGCAGTATGATATACAGCAGCCCCCAGTGGTATATACAGCAGCCCCAGTGGTATTGCAGCCCCTATATACAGCAGCCCCAGTGGTATTGCAGCCCCAGTGGTGTATACAGCAGCCCCTATATACAGCAGCCCCAGTGGTATTGCAGCCCCAGTGGTATTGCAGCCCCTATATACAGCAGCCCCAGTGGTATTGCAGCCCCAGTGGTATTGCAGCCCCTATATACAGCAGCCCCAGTGGTATTGCAGCCCCAGTGGTGTATACAGCAGCCCCTATATACAGCAGCCCCAGTGGTATTGCAGCCCCTATATACACCAGCCCCAGTGGTATTGCAGCCCCAGTGGTATTGCAGCCCTATATACAGCAGCCCCAGTGGTATTGCAGCCCCAGTGGTGTATACAGCAGCCCCTATATACAGCAGCCCCAGTGGTATTGCAGCCCCAGTGGTATTGCAGCCCCTGTATACAGCAGCCCCAGTGGTATTGCAGCCCCAGTGGTGTATACAGGAGCCCCTATATACAGCAGCCCCAGTGGTATTGCAGCCCCAGTGGTATTGCAGCCCCTATATACAGCAGCCCCAGTGGTATTGCAGCCCCAGTGGTATTGCAGCCCCTATATACAGCAGCCCCAGTGGTATTGCAGCCCCAGTGGTATTGCAGCCCCTATATACAGCAGCCCCAGTGGTATTGCAGCCCCAGTGGTAGTATACAGCCCCTGTATACAGCAGCCCCAGTGGTATTGCAGCCCCTATATACAGCAGCCCCAGTGGTATTGCAGCCCCAGTGGTAGTATACAGCCCCTGTATACAGCAGCCCCAGTGGTATTGCAGCCCCAGTGGTACTGCAGCCCCTATATACAGCAGCCCCAGTGGTATTGCAGCCCCAGTGGTATTGCAGCCCCTATATACAGCAGCCCCAGTGGTATTGCAGCCCCAGTGGTAGTATACAGCCCCTGTATACAGCAGCCCCAGTGGTATTGCAGCCCCTATATACAGCAGCCCCAGTGGTATTGCAGCCCCAGTGGTAGTATACAGCCCCTGTATACAGCAGCCCCAGTGGTATTGCAGCCCCAGTGGTACTGCAGCCCCTATATACAGCAGCCCCAGTGGTATTGCAGCCCCAGTGGTATTGCAGCCCCTATATACAGCAGCCCCAGTAGTAATAAACAGCCCCCCCTCCTTATCACGTCCCCCCCAGGCTGCGGCAGCTGTGAAAATAACAAACACTTTATACATCACCTTCCGACGCAGCTCTCCGCTCCTCCGGTCCTCTGCCCTCCGCTCGCCGGCTTCTTCTTCCTTGATGTGCCGACTTCTGTGACCGCGGCGCAGGAAATGACGTCATCTCCTGCGCTCGGTCACATGACACCGGCACAACAAGGAAGAAGAAGCCGGCGAGCGGAGGGCAGAGGACCGGAGGAGCGGAGAGCTGCGTCGGAAGGTGATGTATAAAGTGTTTGTTATTTTCACAGCTGCCGCAGCCTGGGGGGGACGTGATAAGGAGGGGGGGCTGTTTATTACTACCGGGGGACCCATATTAAGGAGGGGGGCTGTGCAGTGCAATATGCACGGCATCCCCCCGCCGCTGATGGACGGGGGGATGCCGTGCATATTCATTGCACTAATGAGGCGGCCCCACGTGACCGCATGCGGTCACCGCGGCCCCCTCCTGCCTCCTCCAGCCCCCGGTCACAGCCCCCCCCCCACAGCATACCGTATGACCCGTGTATAAGCCGAGGGGGGGACTTTTCAGCCCAATTTTTGGGCTGAAAAACTCGGCTTATACACGAGTATATACGGTATTTCATTTCTGTACCATATTGCCATGTATTACCTTTTTGTTACGTATTAACGACCTTGAAAATGTTATAAAAACTGTATCCTTGAATAAATTATTATGATCTCTCTGAAAGACTCTGACTGCTGCGTCTTTCTTGAGTATCATCAGGACTGGTAACCAGTGTCAATACTTTTAATTTCTTTCATTAATCAGTCTACTCTGGTTAGAGTGAATTTCTCTGCTTTCACACTTGGAGGCCCTTTTAGCGAGATATATTTAATTTATTTCCTCTTTATGTTTGCCTTGGACTGAACAACGCCTAGCCCCCCCCCGAATGGGGAGGTGCAAGACCCGCGGCAAGTTGAGCCATTGACTCACACAGTGTCTCTCTCCGAGAGGGGTGGCACGCATCAGGCTGACAGGACCACGAAACGGGAGGTTTTTTTTGTTGTTTTTTTTTCTACACAACCGTAGTATTGCCCTAGGCAGGGCTGCCAAAAATTGGGAGGCACTTCAATGCCCCTAAAAAGAAACATGGAGGAGAGCCTCTAAATATTGTTCCCATTACAAAGGAGCGGGTCTCCTGTACTTGTAATGCTAATTCTGTAAGCATGGACTAAAACATTTACCCCTGGGGGGTATACATGAAACTACTGCCTAACTTTTGAACGGTTAGGGTCATTATCATCATCATAAATATGATGTACAAAAATTATGTTTTTGTGGCATCATGAACCACAGTCGCACTGATTATATGATGGTGGTGGATGAGGAAAAGGAGGAGCAGTACAGCAAGTAGCCAAAGACATGAAGTATGTACTGATATGTGGGTGTGCGGAGGTGAATGGCAATCTACCGCCACAAAATTTAAATTCTGCTATCATTTGGTAGGGGTGTGGTGAAGTCAGGCCCAATCCAACCCTTGTTCATCTTGATCAGAGTCAGCCTGTCAGCATTTTCAGTTGACAGGTGGGTGCGCTTATCTGTAATGATTCCGCCTGCGGCACTAAAAGCACGCTCTGACAAAACACTAGCGGCAGGGCAGGCCATGACTTCCAAGGCGTAGAGAACCAATTCCTGCCAAATGTCCAGCTTGGATACCCAATAATTATAAGGCACAGAGGAGTCTAGGAGCACTTTAGTACGATCGGCAAGGTACTCAGCATCTTGGCAAACTTTGCAGTCCTTGTGACACTACCCCGCACCTCAGGGCCTGTGGTATGGGAGGGGAGGTGCTGAGAAAAGTGTCCCAGATCTTTGAGAGTGTTCCCCTACCTCTGCTGGATTGGACTTGTGCCTCTCTCAGCCGGACGCCTTGGTTGTCCACCGAATCGTGACCTCTGCCACTAGCGTTTTCAGAAGGGAATTTTTTTTACTAATTTCGTGACTATGGCCTTCTGGTACTGCAGCATTTTTGAGGACCTCTCCACCTCGGGAATAAGAGAAATAAAGTTCTCCTTGTAGCGTGGGTCTAAAAGTGTCACCAACCAGTAATGAATGTCCGCCAAGATGTTGATAACGTGAGGATCACGAGACAGGCAGTGTAACATAAAGTCAGCCATGTGCACCAGGCTGTTAGCAGGCAAGACTTCAGGGTCCTCACCAACAGCATGACTGTCCATGCTGGCCTCATCATCCTCCTCCACCTCCTCCCCCTGTCCTCTGGCCATCCACGCTGAACCGACGGTCTGACGGTTGTGCATGTATTACCGTCAATTCCGCATGAAAGTAGCTCTATTTCTTCATCCTCCTCGTCATAGTCCTTCAATGCACATTGGATGAGATGAGGCTGGGCTGTGTGTAATCGCCCAGTACGGTTTCTTGCTGCAACTCATCTTGCTCCGCCTGCAATGCATCGTCTTTGATTTTGAGCAGAGAGCGTTTTAGAAGACAGAGGAGCGGGATGGTGACGCTAATGATGGCGTCATCGCCGCTCACCATCTTGGTGGAGTCCTCAAAGTTTTGGAGGACGGTACATATGTCAGACATCCATGTCCACCCCTGAGGTCTTATGTGTGGAGTTTGAACTGTATACCGACGGCTTTGTTGATGCTGGTACTCAACAACTGCCCTCTTCTGCTCACAAATCCTAACCAACATGTGCAGTGTGGAATTCCAGCGCGTGGGGACATCACACACCAGTCTGTGAGTCGGAAGCTGCAAACGCCGCTGAAAGCCGGCAAGGCCAGCAGAAGCAGTAGGTGACTTTCTATAATGTGCACACAGGCGACGTACTTTGACGAGCAGATCAGACAGCTCCGGGTAGGATTTCAGAAACCGCTGATCCACGAAGTTGAGCACATGGGCCACGCATGGAACATTTATCAGCTCGTCTCACCTCAGAGCCGCCACAAGGTATCGGCCATTGTCACACACGACCATGCCTGGCTGTAGGTCCAGCGGTGTGAGCCAGTGATCTGCCTGCTGTTTCAGAGCTGTCCACAACTCTTCAGTGTTGTGGGGTTTGTCACCTACGCATATTAGCTTCAGCACAGCCTGTTGTCCGAGGCAGTGCTGCAGTGCTTCCAGCTTGGGACTGGTGTGGAGGGTGAAGTGGAGGAGGAGGCTGAGGAGCATGACGTGCCAGAGCTTTACACTGTGGGTGAAACCCTGACTGAGTTAGGGCCTGCAATCCTTGGTGTCGGAAGGACGTGTTCTGTCCCAAGCTCAGACTGGGTCCCGGCTTCCAGAATATTAACCCAGTTTGCCGTCAGCGAGATGTACCGGCCCTGCCCACAAGCACTTGTCCACGTGTCCGTGGTTAGGTGGACTTTGACTGAAACTGCGTTGTTAAGGGCACGTATGATGTTTTGTGACACGTGCTTATGTAATGACACGTGACACGTGTTTTGTGACACGTGCTTATGACCTAACAGTTGTACTGACAACTGCTGTCGTGTTGTTGTTCCAGGGAACGGTTGCCTGCCTTCTGCCTGCAGCACCACCACCTGCTTCTTCCGGTCTGTTGTGTTGCTACGCCTATCTCCCCCTGTTCACTGCTGTCCTCGCTCTGCATGTCCTTCTGCCAGGTTGGGTCAGTTACTGGATCATCCACCATGTCCTCTTCCACTTCCGCACCCTGGTCCTCCTCCTGACTTTCTGGCAATTGTGTCTCATCATCGTCCACCTCTTGGTGAAACACGTTCCCACCATTGCCTTCTTGAGACCGTGGCTGCTCAAATATTTGGGCATCGGTACATACGATCTCCTCATGACCTGGTGAGAGGCCAAAATCTACGAATGGATAAGTGAATAGCTCTTCAGAGTGTCCAAGTGTGGGATCAGTTATGTCCGGGGCCGGGCACTCAGCATGGTGGGAGGAAGGAGGATCAGGGTGTGGAATGTGCGGTCCAGTCTCACAGCTACCGACACTTGACCGTGTGGAAGACAGGGTGTTTGTGGTGGTGCCAAACTGACTGGAAGCATTATCCGCTATCCAACTAATAAACTGTTGACACTGGTCTTGGTTTAATAGTGGTGTACTGCTGCGGTCCCCTAGAAATTGGGACAGGAAGGTTGAGCGAGATGATGTGGGCGTTTGTCATGGTGCAATTGGAACTTGCACATGGCCTCAGCCTCTGCCTGCACCACCATCACATCCAGTTCTTTGTCCCTTGCCACCGGCCTTGCGCATTTTCAATGTTGTGCTGACTGTATACAGCTAAATGAAGGCATCCAAAAAGTGGTTTTTAGCTGCACACTGAGATTACAGATTACAGCGGTTTAATCCTGGCAGCTGGAACGGTCAGACACAAACACTGACGAGAATAGCGAGTTTTTTGGCATATCCTTAATTTACGCTAAAACGTACTCAAGCTGCACTAAGATGCCAAATGAATGCAGACAAGATTTGGTTTTTTAGCATGACACTGAGATTAGAGATTAAGGCCCTGCAGGTGGACTGGTCAGACAACGCTGACGAGAATAGCGAGTCTTTTGGCGTATCCTAATTTATGCTACAACCTACTCCTGCCTAAAGAGAGCTAAATTAATCCCTAAAAGCACTGTTTTGGGATGGATGAGCCTGTATACCAGCCCCAGATGTGATGCAGGCTGGTATACTGGCACAACGAAAGTTTGTTATATACCCTGCCTACCTTATACAGCTCTTTTAGTCCTCAGAAGGACTGCTGTGGTAATTAGACTGGCAGCCCTGCGCCTACACTAGCTGACAGGCCACAAATCTGTCCCTCAATCAGCAGCACCTCTCCCTACACTGCTGTCTGTGGAGCAGAGTGACGAGCACAGCGCGGTCAGGTCTTATAAAGACCTGATCATGCTGTGCGGCCAGGCAATCACTGTAATGCCACAACTAACATGGCTGTGGCATTACAATGTCTGTCAGCCAATCCCTGCATGTGGGCTGGCTCTGTAAAGAGCACCAACATACAGGGAGGTGGACCCCGAGCATAGCAAGAGTATCACGAGATTACTCGGTACTCACCGAGTACCGAGATATTTGTGAGTACCGAGTAGTGACAAGCATACTCGCTCATCCCTACTCATGATATTTAACTAATTTATTGTCCCATTGCTTTATGGGTTCCTCATCCACTAATAAAGTTCTCCTTTCAGCAGCTTCCTTCTGCTGAAGTACTCCTCTTTCCCACTGTTCAAGCCAGTTCTCCTTTTCTGCTGTTTGGGGAAGGAAAGCAGTATAGAGGAACAAAAGCAATAAACAATACTCCCCTAAGGTCATTATTTAGTCTTTGTGAAACTTCTTGCATTGGGATGCATGGATCCAGATGGTCTTTCCTTCAAGCTTCACTGAGGTTGGAGTAGTAAACTGAACTTGGTATGGACCTTCAAATCTGGGTTGCAAGCTCTTCCTCACGTGTTTCTTTACTGTCACCCAATCTCCTGGCTTTAGAAAGTGTGTGCCTTCCAAGGAGAAGGGATCTAGAATGAACTGAAAACACCTTTGTGAATTTAATGCATTACATTTTGTAAAGCTCCCTCATAGGCTGTCATGTCGGGAATGCAATGTTTGCAACTGCTGAGGAAAGTACAATCCTGTCTTTGGTTCTCCAAACAATATATCATAAGGACACAACACAGTCCTTTATTTGGAGTAACCCTCACAGAATACAAATGCTATTGGGAGACACTGTGTCCATGGCTTCCCTGTTTCTGCCATGGCCTTTGAATTTTCAACTTTAAACTGCCATTTAGGTGTTCTACTTTTTCCAGAGCTTTGTGGCCTGTACAGATTGTAAAAAATCTGCTCTAGTCTTAGAGCATGTAGTACCTTCTGGCAAACTTGAGAGGTGAAATGACTACCTCTGTCACTCTCTATTACTTCTGATGCTTCATACCTGCACACAACTTCAGACAGTAACTTCTTAGCAACAGTTTGGGCGGTGGCCTTGGCAGTGGGCCATGCTTCCTGCCATCCAGAGTATAGGTCTATGCAATACATACTCATAGGTGCCTACCTTCGGAAACTGAACAAAGTCACTCCGCAGTTGCTGAAAAGGTTAGAGTTGCCCAGGCGTACATCTACCTTAGCCGTTGTCCCCGCATTATGGCATGCACAGATCACGCCGCCCTGTATATATTCAGCAGCAGCATAGTGGAACCCAGATGCCACCCAGTGATGTTTCACTTGTTCTAGTATTGAATCCTTTGATTGGTGAGTTGGCCCGTGTGAGTGAGCACACTTGGAAGGCAGTATTTCCTACCCACCCTCCAGACACCATCCTTTCTCGGGCATCTACACCTTTCCATTCTTCTGTCTCCTGTTTAGAGGCCTGAGCTTGAGGGCCCTAGGAGTTCAAGGTCCACCCTCTCAGAGACACACACAATGTACATCCCTATTGCGAGAGGGAGCAGGGCTGCAGCTTTAGCCTCCCTGTCAGCATGGTCATTTGCTTCGGCCTCCTTGGTGCACTCCTTTGAGTGAGCTCGCACCTTCACCACAGCAACCTTTTTGGGTAACTCTAGTGCTCTGAGCACTGGATTCCTGTGAGTGCTACTCTGTCCTTGCTCATTCATCTACTACTTCATCTTGCAGCTGAGCAACACTGGATCCAGACACCACCTCATCCATACTATTGCTGTGTGCTTCTCCAAGTCAGTGCCCAGATTCCTTCTCATTTTTTTTGAAAAAATAGTCGTATTGTTGTGGTGTGCATGGTTGTCAAGTTTCACACAAAACAAGTATACAAAGCTGAAGTTGTTGGTTTTTTCTTACCATCTTTTTTAACAGTATTCACTCCCCCTTGACAAAAAGAACATAATAACTAAAAAATAATATTAACAGATGAAAAACTGGAAAGCAAAATGGAGCAAGAGCTGTAGTGGTAAACTGGTAATGCAAGTATTTCTGCAATGTATATTGTTGACTAGTTGGACTACAAAAAAAGCATGATAAAAAGTACAAGTTGTAGATTTCTTCACAACATTCACAAAAAGGATTGCACAGGTGGCCAAGACTCAAATCTGTCGCCTAAAAGTTACCACAAGCAAGCAAACTAAATTTCTCTGACTGAAAACTTGTGCTGAGGGCCTTGGTCTGATTTTTTGGATTCTAGTACTTGAAGAATTAAATAAAAATTCACAGGAAGAAGGAGGGTGATTCATTGAAAAGGACCTGAAATCCAAAAAAGGCATGTGTTCACTATCTGGCTGATCTGGTCATCAACAATTGGTAAAGGGACATTGGGGACTTTGTTTGCAATTTGCACAAATCGAATATCAGTTTTTTTTAATTCTTGAAACCTATGAATTTCATAAATTTGATACAAAAACTCAATTTGCTTGAAGTGATTTGCTGATCTCTGAGAAAAATATTAAATAATTGCTAAAGAAAATATATTTATACCAGTATTTTCCTCTTTGATTGATGTTTAAACTTATACTGCAAAATAAAAGGGGTCTCATTAAAGGGGCTGTTCATTACCTGCCTCCATGTTTGTCCCCATTAAAATAAAGTTTTTACTCACCGCCCGCTATGGCGAAGTTCCATTGGTGCTGACACTTGCTCTCTCTTCCTGCATTCAGACATATAAGCAATCAACAGGGGTGAGAGGTGCAGCCGGCTGCTCACTTCATGTTAGTCACTTAACATCTAAAGGTTGGGACAGTTGAGCTTTTTTCTTTTTTTGCAGTTTTTCACGGACTTTATTCAGCAATTTGCATGGTTACAATGCAAGGAGGGGGTCGGCTGGACAACAGTCACCATTTCACGCTACATAGTGCTTCCACGGGTCCTGAATACAATATTCAGGACCCGTGGAAGCGCTATATAGTGCAAAACGGTGACCGTTGTCCAGCCGACCCCCTCCCTGCATTGTAACTATGCATATTGCTGAATAAAGCCGTGAAAAACTGCAACTGGATTCCTGTGAGTGCCACTCTGTCCTTGCTCATTCATATATTACTATTTTTTGTTATCCCCTTTTTTAGAAGGGGGATTTAATTTTGTTAACAAAATAGAAAAAAGGTATAATACAAATATACATATTTAACATGTTAACAATTATTCATAAAGTTAAGTAGTCAAATTGAAACCCATGCATACCACACCAGTTTTTCGGGCTGTTGTTGCATTAGGTTTTGTGGACATTATTTGTAACCTAAGCATTGCAGCCAACCTAAGCATATGTCAGCATACGTCAACCTAAGCATATGTCAAGCATACGTCAACCTAAGCATATGTCAAGGGTCAAACTTTTTGCAAATGATAAAGTGGTTGAAAATGTTGGGAAACGATAATTATAACTGTGAACAACATGCAATGGCAAAGGAAGAAGTAGTGTGGAAAAAAACATACCACAGTTGTCTGGACAGTAGTTCTATTAAATACATGATATGATTAGTTCCTTTTGCCTGAGGCAAGCTTATTAGTGTGGAGGAATTGTAGAGTGTAATATATCACAAAACTCATCTCATTCACAGCAGGATTAAGTTATCATTCAGAGTGGAGCTGCTAGTTTGAGTCATTTTTCTGGGCCATCCACCTCCTCCACCACCGTAACACTTTCACATTGTGGACTTTCATTTCTGTTAATGACACATTTATTCATCCCCTTAACCCCTAAGCCAATACACTATAAGGAAAATGAATACATTTGTTCAGTATGTTTACTGGATGAGAGTGAAGAGTCAACATTTGTACTTGCATGACATAGCACAGGAGGAGATGGAGGACACAATCAAAATGGCAGGTGTATTGCTAACTCTTGCAATTGGTGTTAGTAGGGTTTTTTCAGTGGTAGTAACACTCTAATAGTACCTTTACACGCAGCTACAGGTAACAGGTTTTCCACAGGTAACTTACTGGCTGCAGTGAAATCATGGAGACATGGTTCTATCTTGTTGCTGTGTACAAATGGAATAATCTCTCCATGATTTCACTGCAGCCAGTAAGTTATCTGTGGAAAACCTGTTACCTGTGCTGCGTGTAAAGGTACCATAAGTGATGGCAACTATAGAGGTGGCTGGGAATCAGACTAAATAATAAAGACCTCAGAATTTTTCCCACACTGAGGACATAGGTAAATCTCAGTTTTCCTGCACCTGAGGCAAAAATTCAGTTTGGCGCCCCTTGTAAGCAAAGGTTAAGTGGTTTGAGAAGTGTGTATGTGACCAATCATATGTGGTTTGCACACTTAAGGTGGCTTTATACGCTTCAATCGCGATCCGATATCGCAGTTCAATGGCGCTGGGAGCGCGCATTTAGTGCACGTTTCTCCCGCATCGCATTGAATGTTTAGACGCTGCGATATCGGAATACAACGTCCGTGCGATGTCTCCGCCTCCCAACCCAGGATTGCATAGTTAACATGGGAGTGAATGGGTGACGTTTCAAATCGCATCATAGTTGGGCGTTTACACAGCACGATCCGGCTGCAATCGCTATGCAATATCGGAGCATTGAATAGCACGCTCATTCAATCCCCGATATCGCATTGACATCGTGCCTGCATCGTATTGGACGTTCACACCATACAACGCAGGAACGATTTCGGCTCCGACGATTGAACCACGTGACTTTTGATTGAAATCGTACTATGATATCGCGACGTGTAAACCCGCCATTACAATCACATAGTAATTAGTGGTTCTTCCTTATTCTCTCAATATTTAATGAAAAAACTACAGCCCCTGCTTCATTTATTGAAGTAAGGAGAAATGCTAAGTGGCACTTGTGAGTATGAAAATAATATATGAGTGGTTATGTGATGACCATTAGAATCGGTAGGGCCGGCTCCAGGTTTTTGTGGGCCCCGGGCAAAACAATCTCAGTGGGCCCCTTTACCACATACCACAAGTCATAAATATAATATAGAAGCTGCAGGCTGTGTATCTAATATATAATTCCCCTAACGCACTTCCGTAAGTTTCGGCAGGGGCGCGAGCAATGGCCGCTCAGCGGCCATTGCGAGTCTCCCGCCCCGGCGACGACCGACGAGAGCCGAGCGCCGTGGCCGAAAATAGAACCAAGGGCCTGGCCATGCACAGCTCTAAAGACCGCTATGTATCTCAATGGAAAGTGAGGCGCTATGCTCATTGGTCGCTGTCGGCTGGCGCCGCCAATGAGAATAGCGCCTCACTTCCCATTGAGATATAATGGACGACTTTGAGTTTCATATTTAGCGCTGGAAGTGAGGCGCTATTCTCATTGGTCGGCGCCAGCACACAGTGACCAATGAGAATAGCGCCTCACTTCCCATTGAGATATAATGCAGGACTTTCAGTTTCAAATTTACCGCTGTAAGTGAGGCGCTATTCTCATTGGTCGGCGCCAGCACACAGCGACCAATGAGAATAGCGCCTCACTTCCCATTGAGATATAATGGACGACTTTGAGTTTCAAATTTAGCGCTGGAAGTGAGGCGCTATTCTTATTGGTCGGGCGCCAGCCACACAGCGACCAATGAGAATAGCGCCTCACTTCCCATTGAGATATAATGCAGGATTTGCAGTTTCAAATTTACCGCTGGAAGTGAGGCGCTATTCTCATTGGTCGGCGCCAGCACACAGCGACCAATGAGAATAGCGCCTCACTTCCAATTAAGATATAATGGACGACTTTGAGGTTCAAATTTACCGCTGTAAGTGAGGCGCTATTCTCATTGGTCGGCGCCAGCACACAGCGACCAATGAGAATAGCGCCTCACTTCCCATTGAGATATAATGGACGACTTTGAGTTTCAAATTTACTCAAAGTCAAACTCAAAGTCCTCCATGTATCTCAATGGCCAGTGAAGCGCTTCTCTCATTGTACTCATGACAGTAGCAACATTAACCCCTAACATTCCGTTTTATCTGTAATTTCTATAACACAGTGTGTAGTTGTACTGCCACTGCGAAGTTAACCCCTTATATACCATTGCTGCCTTAACTCCATACTTTGTAGTCTCTATTATTACTGCCAGTAGGAACATTAACCCCTTATATTCCATTATTGTTGTTATTTCTATTACACAGTGTATAGTTGTAATGACACTGCGAAATAAACCCATTATATACCAGTTCAGCATTAACTGCATATTTGGTAGTGTTTATAACTACTGCCACTGCTACATTAACCCCTTGAACACCATTTTGGATATAATTTACAGCGCTGAGTCTGTTGTGGGAGTGCCTGTGGGACATTAACTCCTTCTATAACATTTTTGATATCATTATAAGTTCCTACTCTGTTATAGTCCTGTTAGTCGGACATTAACTCTTTCTACACCTCCACTATATTGCTACCCTCACAGTTCTGCCTACATCGCCTACTTAGTCATATATCTGGTGTTTAAGTCTATTATTTAAAACTCTTAAAAAAATTATATACAGATTCTAGACTCCCGATTCTTTAGAATCAGGCTCACAGCTAGTATATAATATAGAGGCTCCTGGGTGGGCTCTAAATATAATGGCTGTGCCAGGCTGCATATATAATAGAGGCTTCTGGGCTGTATATATAATATGGAGACTGTGAAGCTGAATAGATAGCATTGAGGCTGCTGCTGGGCTGTATATATAATATAGAGGCTGCAAGCTGTATATATTTGGAGGCTGTGCTGGGCTATATATACATAATAAAGAGGGTCTGAGCTATGTATATTATTTGGAGGCTGCTGGGCTGTATATATTATTTGGATGCTGTGGCAGTCCAGTAGCAGCCTCCAATAAATACAACCCAATGCCCAGCACAGCATCCAAATAATAAATATAGTCAAGCACAGCCTTCATATTATATATACAGCACAGCCTCCAAATACAATATACAGCACAGCCTCCAAAGACTATATACAGCACAGCAGCAGTCTCCATATTATATATACAGCACAACACAGCCTCCAAATAATATATACAGGCACTCTCAAAATAATATATACAGCAAAGCACATCCTTCATATTATATATACATCACAGCACAGTCTCCAAATAATATATACAGCACAGACTCCATTTTATATGTACATTACAGCCTCCAAATAATATATACAGCCCAGCTCAGCCTCAAAATAATATATACAGCCCAGCACAGCCTCCAAATAATATATATAGCCCAGCACAGCCTCCAAATTCTATATACAGCACAACTTCCAAAAAATATATACAGTACAGCTTCTATATTATATTTATATAGCAGCAACAGCAGCATCCATATAGCCCAGCAGCAGCCTTCATATAGCCAAGCAGCAGCCTCCATAACCCAGCAGCACCCTCTATGTCCCAGCAGTAGCCTCCACAGCACAGCTTCCATATATCCCAGCAGCAGCCTCTATAGTATTGCCTCCATATACCTCAGCAGCAGCCTCTATAGCACATCCTCCATATACCCCAGGAGCAGCCTCAATAGCACAGCCTCCATATACCTCATTAGCATCATTAGCAGCCTCCATAACCCAGCAGTAGCTTCTATGTCCCAGAAGCAGCCTCCATAGCACAGCCTCCATATACCCTAGCATCAACCTTCATAGCACAGCCTCCATATACCTCAGCAGCAGCCTCCATAGCACAGCCTCCATAACCCAGCAGCAGCCTCCACTCCATAGCACAGCCTCTATAACCAAGCAGCAACCTCTATGTTTCAGCAGTTGTGTCCATAGCACATCCTCCATATACTTCAGCAGCAGCCTCCATAGCACAGCCTCCATAACCACAGCAGCAGCCATCATAGCACAGCTTCCATATACCTCAGCAGCAGCCTCCATAGCACATCCTCCATAACCCAGCAGCTGCCTCTATGTCCCAGCAGTAGCCTCCATAGCACAGCCTCCAGATACCCCAGCAGCAGCATCCATAGCACAGCCTCCATATCCCAGCAGTAGCACAAAGTAAAAAAATAAAAAAAGTTTATGCTCACCTTCCCTCCGCTCCCCTGGAGCTCGTGTCCTCCTCATTTGCTGTCTGTCCCTGCGGTCATTGCAGCAGGCTCCCGTCCACGCTCCTCCTCACTGCTAGCACGACTGCAGCAGTGTGATGGGGTTGCAAGGTGATGAGTCATCACTCTACTGCAATCGGCTGAGGAGGAAGTGCAGATGGGAGGCAGCACAAGGCTAATTTGAATCACATTCAAATTAGCCATGTGCACTGGCAGCGCTGCGGGATCACTCAGCTGCCGAAATATCCCGGCTGCTGGGCCCCTCCTTGTCAGGGCTGGCTTCCTTGATGGGCCCTTGGCCGTCAGGGCTGCTCGTCCCCAGTGAGCCCCCCCAGCTGCTCAGGGCCCCGGCATTTGCCCAGGAATGCCGGGTGCTGTTTCCGGCCCTGAGAACCAGCAGCCACAATCATCCTGAGAGTGAGTAAATCACACATTGTTAGAAGTTGGCCTGCTACAGTGCTTAAAGGGAACCAACCACCAGGATATAACGACCTGTAAATCAGTGCAGCACATAATTGGTGTCTGCAGCATGATATCACTATTTTTTTTTTTTTTTTATTCCTCCCCTGTGTGCTTGTCTTTCTGCTGTAAGCTGAACCCTCCACCTTGGATGAGTATAAATATGAGGGAGGGGGGAGGGGGTTTGGCTTACAGCAGAAACACCAGCTCACAAGAGAGTAAAATAAAGGAATTGGAAACACCTCTATAGCATATAGCAATTAGAAAATGGTGGTTCAAATTGCCCGAAATAGTTGAAAATCTCATATATATTAAGAAGTAGAATATCTTTATTATAGTAACAACAAAAGAAAATAAGAGTAGCACTAAGGAAATGTTCATAGTGTGTACATGGTGAAGATACAAGGATTAGGACGGTGGCATGGGAAACATCAGTAACACACATAATGTATGGGTGTAGAATAATGTTAAAGGTTACAAGGTCAAATGATAATTAAAATCAGAAATCATGTATAAAAAATATATTGCAACATGAACACTAGATGGTCTTCGAGTATGCTAAGTGCCTAAGTTTATACCATGCAACAATGTGTTAAAACACATGGATAGAGCCAAAGAAGAGGAAAGGTTGTTAAAACATAAATAGCAAAGTAAAGGAGTCCAAGTAGTGAGTGTAAGAATATTTATCCATTAAGTGGTGTGTCCCTTTACATTTCCATGCACCCCCACATATGTTTTGCAAGAAATTCTTCGGGGGGGGGGGGGGGGAATGTTGTATCAAACACAGATGTAGTAACCTTCACCTGTACAGGAATACATCACCAGAACTACCATCAGTAGAGAAATACTGTACAACATTACAACCACCTTCAGTACAGGGACACATTACCAGAATCCCCATCAGTACATGAATACATTACCAGAAGTGTCATTATTACAGTGATACATCACCAAGGGAAGAATTCACTGGGTAGAAAGGCAAAATTAGTAAGTGCACAGTGCTATACAATATGACAATTTCAATATATTAAGAGGATATAAAGCTTGATGGGAGTGCTTCCTTAAGTCAGTCCATATTCAATTGCATTCAATTAACCTTTAGATCCTAATATGTCTTAAAGGGCCACGTCACACACACAGATATCTGTGCAGAGATTGTTCACAGATCTCTGGTTGCAGTGAAATCATGGACACATTGTTATATTTGTACACAGCCACAAAATGGAACAATGTTTCCATGATTTCACTGCAACCAGAGATCTGCGAACAATATCTGCACAAATATCTGTGTGTGTGACGTGGCCCAAACACAGATCAGGAGATAATGAGACTTATTATTTCCAGATATCATCAGACTGTGAATCATACAGAAACCACAGTACTTATGAGACACATATCACAAATGTACAATTACATCCAGGTACAGTGCCTTGAAAAAGATTTCATAACCTATGTACTTTTCCACATTTTTTATGCTACACCCACAATCCTAAATGTACCGTATTTTTCAGATTGTAAAACACAATTTGTTCCCCCAAATTTTGGGGGGTTTTATAATCTGGATGTACATGTAGTGCAGGGAAGAGGTGGTCCATTTTGGTGTCTGGAATGGGCTGGGATGGGCTGGAGCGGGCTGCAGAAGCAATGGAAGGTCACGTGCTCCCGCTCATTATTTTTAATATCATTATTATTATTTACTAGCTGTGAGCCCGATGCAAATGCATCGGGTGTCTAGAATACTATACTTTGTATGAGGATTACCGCAAGCGCGCCGCAAGTGTAACGACTCACTGGCGCCGACCAATTAGAAGCGCGGCTCAGGCAGCGACTCGCAATGGCCTCGCGGCCATTGCTCGCGCTACCTGACCGGTAAATCGTTAACTTTGAGGCCGAGCCTCTGGTTCGATTTTCGGCCAGCGACTCGCAATGG